>CM069300.1:40065000-40240000 GCA_035609425.1 Epinephelus awoara
AAGGCATGACTACTCACTGGACGTGTAGATGTGCTCAGCTTGTCAGTCTTGACAGATTTTGCACATAAACTAGCTACTGTATCGTATCATCTTGTCACATTTTCAAATAGAGACTTGACAAAATAAACAAAAATGTCTAATAATATAAGGAATTATTAAATTAACTGAATAGTTTTTTTATTAATATAGTTTTCATAGTTCATGTAGAAAAAAACAGAATTTTGTTATAGATTGCTATTGACTATTTTACAAGAAAAGAAAAAAAAAAGAAAGTCATGACAGAGATGGGTTTGCATTTTTTAAGGGTATATAGCCTATAGCGTTTCTTCGTACACACACACAAGAAATGAATGCACAAATGTAGAAGCAACCACACATGCTAAAACACACAACCTCTTGCATCCATTGCCTGTTTGTAGTTACTGACAACTTGTAAAGGATTTATTACACAGAATTGGAAAAAACTGCAGTGTGTGTGTGTGTGTGTGTGTTGTCCCTGTAGTTTATCTGTTTATGCTGCCTTTCCATTGACTGTGTCTCTCCAAGGCGGTGTGGATGTGATGAGGTGCACTCTGCGTTGATAATAAGCTTGTTAATTATGAAGCCATATGGCCCACAGCTTGCTGTCTATATCCCAACTATGATTATCAACATTTATTGGTTGAGGGTATAGCAGACGCTGCCTCTGGACCAATGGATGAGAAAAATGCTGGAGTTGTTGAGGATGAGTTTTTTTTGCCTGTCGATGGTGCAATGAGTATAACTCAATATGTGCAAGTAGATGCATGACAAATTTGGGACAGACTGGACAACGTATGCTGTAACATGCAAAATGGCCGGCATGCACTGCTGTTGAACAGAAATTGAACATCTTCTCAATACAGCAAAGATCTAAAGGCTTTACAAAACAAATTCCAGGTGGATCTGGTGAACTTGCTAGGAGTACATCAAAGTATAAAACATGTCATTGCCTGTTGCTAGTATGGGGCATTTTAAATTATCTTGGCATGTAGATGTCCTAAATGTGAATTTGGAGTACCTTGAAGTTACAAACCACTTACTGTTTCATGATGAAACATGAAAATTTGATGCCTCATCATTGCCATACAGTTTAACGAAAGCTCAAGTTTTTAACTACTTTTCAAGATATTCTTTATTAATTCCCAGGCGGGAATTCAATTTTTATACTCCGTTTTCATATACACACAGGCCCAAAATACACACACATGCACAAACAGGACCTCTACATGCACTGAATGGAGTGAGGGAGCTGCCTTGGACAGGCACCCTGAACAATTGGGGGTTCAGTGCTTTGTTCAAGGGCACTTTGACAGTGCCAAGGAGGTCAAAAGGCACCTATCCTGCTACTAGTCCACACTCCATACTTAATCTGTAAGGGTACTTGAACTGGCAACAGGTTCCCAAGACAAGTCCCTACAGACTGAGCTACTAATAATAATAATAAACTTTATTTATATAGCACCTGTCAAGAGCATGAAAGTCACAAAGTGCTTTACAGAGGCAATAAAGCAAAAATATATACATATAGACATAAAAAACAGTAAAGGGAGAAAATAGACAAATCAAACAAAGGCAAGTCTAAACAAATGGGTTTTAAGCTGCTTTCTGAAGGTGTCCACAGATCTTAAATTCAGTGGGAGAGAGTTCCAAAGTTTAGGTGTCACAACCTCAAAAGCGCAGTCTGCTTTGGTTTTCAGCCTAGAACGAGGAACTACCAGCAGGCCCTGATCTGAGGACCTCAGTGACCTGCTGGTGACATAAGGCTTCAGTAGATCTCCAATGTAGGCCGGTGCCTGACCATGCAGAGCTCCATATGTGACCACAAGAACTTTGAATTGGATCCTAAATTTGATGGGGAGCCAGTGGAGTGCAATTAAAATTGGAGTCACGTGAGACCTTTTGGGGGACCTGGTCAACAGTCTGGCAGCAGCGTTTTGGACTACTTGTAGGCGATCCAGAGAGGATTTGCTGAGGCAGGTAAAAAGAGAGTTGCAATAATCCAGACGTGACGAAACAAACGCATGGATCAACATGTCCATCTCTGCTTGAGACACAATGGGCCTGAGTTTGGCTACGTTCCTCAGCTGGAAAAAGCAAGAGCAGATCAATAACTTCACATGCACAAGAATTTTTACAGATGATTTAACCATTGAGGTATGAAAACCTAGACCATCCCTGATCTTAGGAAATAAGGATTTCTGTTTTGTCAGAGTTAACCCACCTACCTAACCCACCACCTACTACTACCCCAATTTTAAATTTTACATTTTTTAAATCTCTAGGAGGAGTGAAGTGTGATCATTGTAAATGGTTGGAAAAAGTGCACCACGTTCGTTGCTTGGGCCCTAATGATTCTTTGCTTTAAAATAGTGTTCTCATGCCAATATTGGTGTCTGGGCCCAATAATAATAATTAAAAAATAATAGGTCCCTCCGTTTCAATAGGATCCTCACACTCTGAGGTGCTCAGGCCCTGAATATAGATGCTTGTGTTGTTTACAGGGTTCGAGCCAGCATGGACCATTTGAAGCTGCAAAGGTTCAAGTCCTTTGACAGTTCAAAACACCTACATAAAGAAAACCAACAGGTTTTATGACCATCAGATTCACACAGTCATTCATGTAAGTCCAAAACTGTGCTGGGTTACATTCTTCTTTGGCAACACTGTTCACCCATATTCATCCATTGCAGAGATATTTTTGGAACACGCTTCAGTTGTTTCATTTAAAAAATCTACCAAGTTTGGCAATGTTTGAACAAATTGTAAATGATTCAGCAGCATGAGTTTTCAGCAAAAACGTAAATGAAAAGTATTTTAATAATGTTATTTATGAGTAAGTTTTTAATTTTATCCACACAAATGACATGTCTGAGTCTTCAGCAAGGTCTTGAGAAGCTCAAAGTGAACCTTTTTAACCCTGAGCTTATTTTATAGACCTCTGCTCAAAAATTGCATACCCATAATGAAATGAATATATCTCTGCAACCACAAGGTCTATTTGAATACTTTTAGTGTCATAGTAAATGGAACACTTGTGAGATTTGTTAAGATGTGTAAATATCAGTATATGTGTTATATGTGAAGAGTAAATGAAGATGGCACACAGCACAAATGAAAAATTTTGAGGTTCGCCTAAAAAAAAAAAAAAAAAAAGCATTTTCAGGATGAGTATCCCTTTGGAATGATGCAGCTGCAGCTCTAAACCTCTATCACATCATAGCACAATATGTGAACATTAACTCTGCAAAGGTTGATTCTGATAAAGTGAAGCAGAAGAATATTAGAGAGGTTTAAGTACAGAAAATTCAGACGAGCTCTCCAAAATTGCACCATGTTTGCATGTGATTTTTGTCATGTACAATCCTATATCTTTCATTTTTTGCTTCTGTAAATCCCTACTGATGTTTAGGATATACACACTGTCCGTTTAGGTTTTTTTTTTCATGTATTTCCTAGGGATGTCAAATTATCGCGTTAATTGCGTATAATTAATTACAGCCATATTTAACGCACTATGTTTTTTGATCGCATTAACCTCATTTTTAATCTCTTTACTGTTTCTGTATGCCACAGAGTTGCCTTTTATAAAATCCGTCTGTAGGTGTATGATTGGGCTTCTTTGTGCTTGAGCCTATGAAAAGCTGTCTGCCCTAGCACGCAAGTATCTGACCTCCCCAGCAACCTCCATGTAATTTTTGGGACAATCAGGGCAGGATTCAGGATTCAGGACAACTTCTTTCGGCACAGTCCTGAAATCTGAGCAGTTGTCTTGAATCCTGAATCCTGCCCTGATTGTCCCGAAAATTACACTAGAGCAGAGTCTGGAGTAGTTATTGCCCGATAAAACATTAAAAACTGATCATGGTGGTTGAGTTGTCATGCAGCTCCCACCAGCTGCACATTGGCTGCAGCAGTTCCTACATGAATTATAGGTGTTGTAGTTTGAAGAGAAAAGACAGCGCAAGTTGCAGGCGCAAGGACAGCGAAAGCGCAGGCAGCCACGAGAAGGAATGATTTGCACGTTGCAGTGCAGCCTCTTGTTCTAACTGTTCAAAACTGTTCTATAAACTGATACAGCTGTAACGAATGTACCAGGTGTCTTTTATTTTTTATTAAGTTTAAAGGACACTTGCACTTACACTGATCACTTCCATGAAATAAAACGAGAAATTGGAAAAGAAGAAAACAATTTAGAAAATTGTTAAAATAAAATTAGGGAACTGATCACAGATGTATTGTTTCTGTGTGTTTTTGTATTGTTGCGTTAATCTGCAGCTATGCTTTTAATAAGGTTGACATGTCATGACAGTCAAGCACCCCCCTGGTGGTCGAGACTGAAGGTTGCAGCACTCTTTATTGGGACTAATCTCAAAAACAATAGAATGTAATGGCTAGGTGTACTGCATCTGTGTTCAAGTGTGTTATTGTTGAAAACAATGAATATGACTTTATAAAATCACTTTTTGTAATATATATCAATCTTTTGATCATCTGCCACAATAAGGTAATGAATTTAAATGAAAATACCTCAAGTTGAGGGCTTCTCTCTGCAATTTTGAGATGAGATTAAAAAAAGAGATTAATTAGATCAATTAATTACAGATCATAATTAATTAATCTCTCCATTTTTTTTAATCTCTTGACAGCACTAGTATTTCCCACTCCAAACTGACCAATACACACCTACTACATTTGAAACTGATTTACTCTTCTGTGTTTTGGAGGCTCGTATCTCCGCGGCGGCTTGGTCGATTTGAGTGATTGACACCTCATTTGATTCGTTTGAGCCAATAGAATTGACGCGATACCCACCAAAATGAGATTGACAGCACTGTAAGCCAATCAGAGTCAGCAGAACGCTGCTGTGAGGGAGATGTCGGCTGCTGGGAGTGGTCATTGTTACACTTATTCCCGCAACCTGAAGGCTGTCATGTTTCACCCTGATTCATTTGAATGCCGGACAACATGTCGGTCAAACGGAATGTAGCGTGATTTAACGGCACAATGAGCTTTTCACAAAACAATAAAGGTAAGAGAAATATTACAACTTTAGCTCGGTGAAACGATTGCTGTTGTTGTTCTTTGGCCTCTATCTCTCTGATGCTTTGGTGTAGAGTGCTTTGGTGAATATGTATGGAAACAGCGGAGTCTCAGCATTCATTTGAGATGAACGACGTGTGTTTTGCATAACGTGTCGTTGAGTTAGAGCCCGAAATATACTAAGTGGGTAAGGATATCAGTGCTGTATGGAGTTGGATTTGTTGTTGTTTATTTAGGTGTTGTTTGAGCTGTGTTTGAGGTATGTGAAAGGGGTTTTTACAGCCTTGTAGCCCAGATTCTGCTGTCTAATTTGATGTGCAACATCACTATATCCTTTGTGATCAGTGCATTGTTTCACACTGTGTTTGCAAAGTCGATCTCAAAGTCTCCCAATTGGGGACTTTTCGTTTTAACAGGCAATACAACTAAAAGTTTTAGTCACAGGATATCTTGAAAAACACACGCACACGCACACACACACACACACACACACACACCCACACACACACACACAGAAACACTCATGTCTCTCATCTTAAATCAATTCCACTTTGAATATCTATGACTTCTGCATAGCTGCAGCAACAGATACCATTCAAATGTGATGTGTTCAGCACTTTAAAGGGTTAATTTGGGATTTTTGACATGGGGTCGTATGAGGTACTATTCAGTGTATTACCTTCAGCAGATAAAGGTCGACACACCCCCACTTTGGAACAGCAGGCAGGAGTCCCACCAGGCAAGATCAGCATTACATTGCTGAGGACAGGGGTCGATATCAGAATGTATTTTAGCCACCTTAAAAAAGACCCCCCTAAAAAATCAATATTAGTCTAAGTGGACGCTATATTGAGGATTTTTTCACCCTTTACATCGCCGTCAGACTGCCCTTTTCTTTGGCATTACACTTTCTGAACTGTGAAACTTCCGTATTACTGTGCCACCACTGTTGCGTAGTATATGACTCTGCAGCTCATAGTGAGATCCATGACAATGCAAAATTAATTAAATTCAGTATTGCATTTTGCTATTTTCCAAGCTACTGTCGTCACAATCTGGGTAGATGGACAGTATTGAACCCCGTGGTCCCTCCACCTTACCTTAACCTTAATACCTATGAGACTAATTAGCTGGAAGGGGAGCAGACAGCAGCTTTGGAGACAGACCTTCAGTAAGCATCTGTAGCAACTCAAATTCAGCCAGCACAAACCCTGAATCTCCATGGAATCAGCAGGCTTCTGTTGTTGCCATTACACAGGTTACCCAGCACTGCCATTGACCACCAGACTCCACCCACTTTGCCCACAGCTTCTCTCTCACTCAGTGGTATCAGCAGTTCTCAGCATGGGATGATGCATACTCTTGTGTCATTAATTGGATCAACTGGAGAAGTGGTGCATTCAAGAGATACGTTTGGTGAGCAGACATGCATCAAGCAAGGGGACGGAGTAGGAGGTATGAAAGGCATCTCCAATAACCCTGAGCAAGTTGCCTTGAGTACCACTCTTTCAGCATCTGCCTTCTCCAAGTCATTGGATGAGATGTCCGATGATGCTGAAGCATTGGATAAGACAAGAAGAGGGTAAGGGATGGCAGGAGTTTGACGTAGTGGGCCGTGATAAAATCCTGAGAGTGCTGCCGGTGCTACTCACCCACTCATCTCAGAGACATACTTCCCTCCACCATATCAGAAACAGCCAGTTGGCAGATGAAAGTTGAATGGACAAGATGCATTGAGGATCTGACAGGATATTAGCACACTGTTTTCTTAATCAGTTCCTGGTGGAATTGCATGCACCAATCCCAAATAAGGTAGTGACAACGAAATTCAAAACAAATAGAGTGAGGTGGAGTGGGAAGATCATATGTGACCTTGAGGCATCATTTGCTTAACTGCTGGTGGTGGAGAGCAGGAGAGGAATGGAGCACTCTGTCCTCTTTGTCTACCAACTTGGCCCAGTCCCTGCATCCAACATCAATGAGTATGGATGACAAGTCTATGATTGCCCAGCGTCTTAAAATCCTTGTCATCAATTTCAACTACAGTGAAGAGGACCTGTAAAATCTTTATATATTTGTGTCTTCTTTCAGATGATGTCCTCACGTAATCAGACATACACTTTTTGATTATTTTTATAAGAAATCCTGTCCTTGTCCCATTCACTTTGGTGTTGTTTTACCTCATGTTTTAACAAAAACCCACATGTAGAGATTTTAAAACTGTGATTTCTCAGTTATTTTGTACTGTACAAATTAGTCCAAATTATACATCTAAAACTTCAGCAAAGTGGTGGGATGCTCATGGTGATGTAATACAGCAACAGCTACAACCTACAGCTTTTGACTTTTGATGCATTTTTCAAGTTCTATTCTCTGTGTTGTCTGCACATCTACTTAACAATGACGCAGCATTTCCATGCCCCGCATACAGACACACAGCAGATTTTGACTGGCTGATGAGACCTCCATCACTTTCTGATCAGTGTATCTCTCTCTCTCTCTCTGTATGTCGTTCTGTCTCTCCTTGTGTGTCTGTGTCTGTCTCTATCTCTCTGTGTGTCTTTGTCTTCTGCTATGATTCTGCTTTCCTCCACATTCTAAGTTTTGGTTGACTACTACCTCTGCATACTTTCAGCAGAACAGAAACAATTCAAATGTCAAAATGAAATGCTCTTTTTATGACATTAATGCTTGTATTAAACTTGTTTCTACTATCTTTTGTTTTTGCTCTCTAAATTAAAAAGCATTTCCTCTTTCAGCCTATTAGTTAAAGGAACACTTACCTTTTTGGAAATTTTACACATTTCTTTGTTAAGGTTAAAATGCTATTAATAAGCTAATGGCACAACAAAATGTAAGTGAATTCCACCAGAGATCGAAACTCATAATTATACCATTCTCATATGGTTCTAAGAAAACTCTTCACCAATCATTGCATTTGGTCCGAATGCAATGATTGGCATTTATATGTGCTAGGCATAAAAATGACAAATTAAGTTCAGTTCAGTTCATAATGTTATATATGACAACACAGCATCCAGTTGCTAATGGCTAACGTTAGCCTACTGTAGTGTAGCCTCTGAAACATTAAAGCAGCTGTGCGGAACTTTTCGTTTTCGTTGATTATAGCGCCCCTTTGGTCGAAGCGGTATGACACCCACAGCCTGGTGTCGTAAAGCCGGCAATTACCGTATGCATTTGTTTTGGAGAGCGAGAGGATTAACTAACGTCAGGTCAGTCCAAGTAAATAGTGGAAACAGCAAAATTACTCAGTAAATTCTCCTGATGTGTTTCTGTTCTGATCTAATCTAATCTGTTGTGTATTTTGAGCTACTAAGGCTACCGTAGTAGTGTGAGCCTCAAGTTATTCTGGGTAATGTAGTAACCGTTGTTGTGCTACTGAGAAACAATGAGAAGCAGCCGTGTACGTTCGGTGTAAGGAGGAATAAACAGTTAACAAGTCATCTGCTGAGTCCGCATTATTATGTGAAAAGAATACTCCGACGATTTGGGAGTTATGCCCTTTCTCTATCATTTTCATATTGAGACAGCGGTTAGCATGGCACTGTCAGTACATCTTGCGCGGAGGGATACACCGCGGTGAGCAACAGCCGCAGCTGGCTCTGGGACAGGTACGCTAGGTCACTCGGTAAAAGCAAACAAAGAGACTACACGGACGATATTACTCACCCGACTGAAAGCTGTCCATCAGCTCCTGCAGGCCTGGAGCGTTTTTTCCAGTTCATCTTAGGAACATGAAAAAAAGTTTCAATCACGGCAGGATTAGTGATTGCTGCAAAGTTTTCATTCCTTGTGATGCACTCTCTGCGGCGCTTTTCCTCCTGATGATATATCTCCCCAACGATGGCAGCACCGAATCCCAGTATCCCAGCTCAGCATTCAACACATGGAGTTCCTCATCTGTATGCTCAGGCTCAAACCGGTATGGCTCTGGATCTGTGTCCGCTACAAGAAACTCTTCAAAATCGCGTTCAAAGTCGTCCATTGCAGCTACTAAAATCCGGAGATATCGCTAGGCTAAATAAACAGCTGAGTTTTGTTTACAAGCTACATCTGTGCCTGCTCACCGGTGTATCCCTCTGCAGATCACAGCGCAGGACGTACTGACCCTCTATAAGCGCAATGCTAACCGCTGAGACCCAGCTACTGGACGTGCAGACACAAAAAAGATATCGATCATGTTGTCTCAATATGAAAATGATAGAGAAAGGGCATAACTCCCAAATCGTGGGAGTATTCTTTTATGTGAAGATACACAGTGAAGACATAACATAATCCTAACACAGCAAAGCTGTTACCTGCAGCCTTCGCTTGCAAAGCTAACGCTACTAACGTTAGGTCAGTCCAAGTAATTAGTGGAAACATGCTAACATGCTAACGTTACACACAAGTTAGTAGTAAAGTAAGACCTGTTCATAAATGTTCTGGTGTAGCTCTGAATTTCTTATAAACTGAGGACAACTGCCTGCTGTATATTTGTGTTCATGGTCACAGTCACAGATCATTTTACATGATGCTCCTTCGTTATCCGCCATGACATCAAAAGTACAACCAAGTCCTCATAGATACATCTCTGGTAAAACTGTTAGGTGTTATGTGTTCAGCAATGCCCGTTGCGTACTGCACACAGTAAACACGGTTCCTTCTTCTTCTGTGGTTTAATCGCTGCGGGCCGCTGCGGGTGAGCAGAATCACTTCCTCCTCGAGTGCCGTATTCTGGTTTTCTGACTTCCGCTGTGCGTCCGACCCGAGCTAGGCTACGCTAAATAGCCATATAGAGAAAGGCTTTTTTGTCGCTGTTGGGTTCAAATAAATATGCAGATCTTCAAGGGGGGGTGATATGAACTAGGGACAGTTTTATTAATGGTAAAAAGTTCTGCACAGCTGCTTTAACGTTATCTTCCTTGTGCATTTCAACTTACTAGTAATGTTAACGCTACTATCTAATGTTAGCGCTGTAACCTTATTCTAAAACTCATCAGTCATCACTGTCTCCAGTTGAGTTTTAAAACTCCGGGGTTTCGTTTGACTATCTTGGTTGTAACGTTACACTCGCTCTCCTATGTACAATGCATTTGGGCTTTAACATTTTTAAGGCAATTCATGTCACACTTCTGCATTTTCAGCTTTGCTATGCAGTTTATTTTTACATTCAGCGTTAACGCACACCTTCTGTGGCGAATACATGTTTGCATTATGATTGATGATCCATAGCTGTTTTGGTAACCCCTCCAAAACTTGATGTCCTGTGCACAATATGGGTGTACATAGCAGCACTGAAATTAATGCTACAAACCACTGTGTCTCACTCCCTGACAAGGACTGAGTGGAACATAATGAGTGGGTACTGACCAATTGTACCAGCAGTAAACTTCCTCCATTGTCCCTATTCTTAATACCAAGTTACATAGCACTTTGCAGGAAATGTCATCAGTAACAGTTACGTACCAGCAAATGATATTCAAATTTTCAAGAAATTAGTAGGAGGTAAACATAAACAACCCAAGCCCAGAAAAAGATGTTGGCATTGACCGTTTCTGCAAACCATGGATATGTTGCATTTGCATATGTTGTAACGATTTTAGGAACCACAGTACAGACACATGAGGTAAATAGACAGTTCGGCAACAAGTGGAAGACTGAACCAGGCTTTTATCAAACAGAGAGAGTCTAGGTCGCTTGATTACAGATGGGCAGCAGGCATGCAGACCTAAGTGGCAGCAGGAGACCTGAAAGCCACACCTAGCTTTAGACAAGACACACACACACACACACACATACACACAAAGGCTAGGCAGACAAGAATGTACAAACACAAAGGGGAAGAATAATGGGGAACAGGGAGGCTAAGACCCTGACAATGTTTCTCGGCTGACTACCTGAAAGTGGTGTTGAGAAGAGCTGACAGGACCTTTTTCCAGATGTTGTAAGAGTAGCAGAGGTGATGTTGCATGGAGGAAACAGAGAGTTTCTTTTCCAGAGAAAGTAACAAAGGAGGATGATACCCAAGTGAGGCCTCAAATAAGGACATTTCATCTAACCTTTATTTAAATCTCGAGGAATCATTGAGGGCGAGCCCTCATTTACAATGATGTCGAGAGCACAACAAACAACAATTAAAAATCACAAAGAACGAGCAAATAACAACAGACCGAACACCTTTAAAAACAGTCAAATTCAAAAGTACAGTAGTTGGTAATCATAGTTTTAAACTGGCCTATAGTAACCATTGTGTTGAGTTTAAGTGTACGTTGCAAGGTGTTCCAGAAAGATGCTGCAGAAGAACTAAAAGCAGTTTTACCAAATTCAGTGTTAGTGCGGGGAACATCGAGCATTAAGCAATCACTTGAACGTGTAGAGTAATTACTCTGCGACCAGTTCAAAAAAAGTGCTGAGGTACGGTGGCATGCTGCCGTTCAAAACTTTATAAATGAAAAGTAGCCAGTGCATATCTCTTCGCACAGATATAGGTGCCCATCCCACCTTATCATATAAGACACAATGATGGGTGGAGTAACTGGAACCGGTGATGAATCTGAGTGCAGAGTGATAAATTGAGTCCAATGAAGTGAGAGTGGAGGCAGAAGCATGTCTATAGATATAATAATCATAATCCAGAACTGATAAAAAAAAACAGCCTCAATGATCTGTTTCCTACAAAGTAAGGGAAAATTTAATTTGTGTCTATATAAGTATCCAATTTTGTGTTTTAGTTTACTTGCCAGTATGTCAATATGGAATTTAAATGTTAGTTTCTGATCCAACCAGATGCCCAGATACTTATATTCTGAAACCCTTTCAATACTGTGTCCTGTAAAAGTGGTAATGTGTAAATTGTCATCTGTAATATTTCTGGTTCTTGAGAATATCATGTATTTGGTCTTGTCTGCATTAAAAACTAATTTCAGATTGAAAAGTGAATGTTGTAGTTTGTCGAAGGCTTGCTGGAGGATTTCAATGGCTGAGTGTGCAGTGTTAGAGGTGCAGTACAGAACTGTATCATCGGCGTAAAGATGGGCATTAGAATTTATTATAGAGGATATAATGTTGTTGATATAAATGGTAAACAGGACAGGACCCAGTATTGAACCTTGTGGCACACCCTTTGTTAATGGTAGAAATGTAGAGCGATTGTTTCCTAATGTTACACATTGCTGTCTGTCGGATAGATAATCTTTGAACCATTTAAGGGAGTTGAGGTTGAAGCCAATATTACTTAGTCTTTGTAGGAGCAGATCATGGTCGACTGTATCAAATGCTTTTGATAGGTCAACGAAAAGGGCGGCACAATATTTCCCTTTGTCCAGAGCACATGTAATGTCTTTTGTAAATGATGTGACTGCAGTAATGGTGCTATGTTTAGCTCTGAAACCAGATTGGGTGGGACATAACACAGTGTTTTGTGACAGGAATGATTTGAACTGGTTATTGACAAGAGATTCCAAAACCTTGGCAAGACAGGGCAGTTTGGAGTTTGGTCGATAATTGTTGAGGTTTGATTTATCACCACCCTTGTGAAGTGGGACTACATGAGCAGATTTCCAAACCTGAGGAATAACTCCAGAAGTAACTGGGAGGTTGAACAGGTATGTGATGTGTTCTCCAATAAACGGAGCACAGAGCTTTAAAAAATAAGGGTCAATGTTGTCTTCACCAGCTGATTTCCTGCAGTCTATATTCTGAAGAGCATCTTTAACAGTGGGGTAAGTGAAAGGCTGCAGTGTAAACAGAGAGGTGTGGTTTGAGGACGTGTGAGACAGTGGCTGACTATTAAAAGCAAGACCAGAATACATCATGTCAAACTGATTTGCAGCAGCAGCAAAATTTGCATTAAAAGTATCACAGATCTCAGATGGTTTGTCTACTGGAAAGTTATTGCTTGTGATAAGAGAAGGAATGGATGCACATGACTTGTTTTTCTTTATATTTACTGCTTTCCAAAATTTTGATGGGTTTGTAGTAGAGCTGGAAATTAATTCTATGTGGTAATTTGCTTTTGCTTTTCTTAAGGCGGACGTGCATTTATTTTGTAATTGTTTAAATGTTAGCCAATGTGCAGCTTCACCGGTGAGCCTTGCTAAGGCCCAGGCTTTGTTTCGTGCCTTGAGCAACTGTGATAGTTCAGTAGTGAACCAGGGGCTTGATCTGTTTTTTTACCCTGAGTTTTTTGAAAGGTGCATGATTATCGATGATTGACAGAAAGCAGTTTGTGAAATAATCCAGAGCCAGATCAATATTTGATGCGTCAGATGTGTGATGTATATTACTGTTTGCAAGGTCGCAGAGAAAAGCTTCCTCATTAAAGTGCTTAAAGTTTCTTTTGATGATGATTTTAGAGTGTGATTTTTGTGTTTTAGTATTTCTGACACAGGCTACAAGGCAGTGGTCACGAATACCAAGGCTAAAAACACCAGATGCAGTTATTTTATCCTTCCTGTTACGGAGAATTAAATCTATCAGGGTAGATTTTAAGGGGTCCTTCAGGTTAGGTCTGGTTGGCTCATTAATAAGCTGCGTCAGTTTTAAATTGACACACATCTCTTTTAAGCCATCTGAGTCGGATGATAGCCAGTTTAAGTTGAAGTCACCTAAAACCAGTGTTTTTGAATTGTTGAACTGAGAGAGTAGGTCAGTTATTTCAGTGATTGCACTGGGGATAGCTGAAGGTGGTCTGTATACACCCACAACATTAATGGAATTATTACTGGGTGTGTTGATTTTCAGAGCGATGAATTCAAAAGAATGAGGTGTACTGACAGTTTTTAAAACAGTAACAGATAAACATGATTTGACATATACAGCCACACCACCCCCTTTTCTTCCAACTCTGTCTGTTCTGTGTAAATTATAGATATACCTGTTGCAGAGCTGACTAGGGAGTTATGGCCATGTTGGATCCAGGGAAGATGTGTTCTCCAGGCAGAAGATTTAGAGGCACAGCATTGAGCAGTTTCCAGATCCTTATTCGTCCTTTCAGTTTGCTTGTGAATGAAAACCAGAGGTTAATCTTATGAGGGGCCATACAAGCCATAATTCATTCTCAACCTCTCACACGTATACATTCTCCTTACACATACATATATTTTCTCTCTCACACACATACATTCTCCTTACACATACATATATTTTCTCTCTCACACACATACATTCTCCTTACACATACATATATTTTCTCTCTCACACATATACATTCTCCTTTCACATACATATATTTTTCACTCTTCTTTCAAATACATATACTTTCACTCTTCTTTTACATACATATATTTTCACTCTCACATATATATACACTTTACTTTCACCTATACAGGAAGCTCCTCCTTAAGCAGGAAGTCACTCTTAAACCAGGAAATACATGTGCAAGACTTACTCAGCTTATCCTAACTTGATTTTAAATAGCAGAACTTTACAATGATGCTATTCAAAGTTATCCTGTTTTCTTATCTGGTGCAGTTTTGCATTTTGAAGATGATATTAGACATTTCTTTAACAATGTCTTACAATGTATTGAACAACGGCATGGAGGAACTACATATTATTTTGTTCATGAAAGGCTGTATGGAGAACTTCGTGATCATATTCAAACCTTATCTGGATTTCTGTCAATCTCAAGATTTGTTGAAGATTCAAGAAATAGAGAAGCAGTCAATACATTAGAGTCCTTGTATGGATATCTTCAGTGTTTGCTGACTGCTCATGAAACCAGACAAAGAACCAAGGCTGACGACAGTTATGCTCTGTTGCCTCCACCTGTCATGACTGGACATCAAGGCAGACCTAGATACAGCATTTCACAAGAGCAAATCTCTCATTTAGTATCCCTTGGAATGAACTGGCAAAGCATTGCAGCATGCTTGGGGGTAAGCTGTTGGACTCTCTACAGGCACAGACAACAGCTTGGTGTTCAGCCACTAACATATGCAACACTATCAAATGACAACCTGAACAGAGTTGTTGGTGAAATTCTTCAGTATACCACAAATGCAGGTGAACGTTATGTGCATGGGAGCTTGAGGGCACGTGGACTACGCATTCAAAGGTGGCGTGTTAGACAGAGTCTGCAAGAAATTGACTCTATTGCACGGTCCTTCAGAAGAAGTCATGCAATACATCGACGAGTTTACAGTGTTGCAACCCCTAATCAATTATGGTGAGTAAATTCCCAACAATACAACTTAGAATAAATCAAGTAGCACAAAGTCAGTATCAGTTTAGGGGCATTGGTGGCTTAGTGGTAGAGCAGGCACCCCATGTGCAAGGCTGCTGTCGCAGTGGCCTGGGTTCAACTCCAGCCTGTGGCCCCTTGCTGCATGTCTCTCCTCCTCTCTCTCCCCCCCCTCACACCTCACTATCCTATCAATTAAAGGCAAAAAATGCCCATAAAAATATCTTTAAAAAAACAAGAAGTCAGTATCAGTTTCTTACAATCCACTTGGATGTGGTGCAAGAAGTACTTTGTTTGAATGAAGATAGGTGTAAGTAAAATAGCTCATTTTTAAGAATTGTCTTTTAGTATTGAAATATTCATGCATAACCTTGGCCTTGTTATACTTTGCCCCAGTGGTGGAAAGTAACTACCAGTAAGTATATTTACTAAACTTTGAGGTACTTGTATTTCACTTGAGTATTTCATTGAATGCTACTCTATGCTTCCACTCCACTCAGAGGGAAATATTGTACTTTCTACTCCACTACATTTATTTGACAGATTTAGTTCCTTTTCAGAAACATATTGACCCAATTGATAATATAACAAGCTTTTAAAATACAACACATTGTTAAATGAACCAAACACTTTTACTGCAATACTTTAACTACAGCAAGCTCACAATACTTATATACTTTTACTTAAAATCTTTCATGCAGGCCTTTAATTTAGAATTGAGTATTTTTACATTGCTGTATTTGTACTTTTACTTGAGTAAAGGATCTGAATACTTCTTATACCACTGTTTTTTTTTCTCCACACAATTTACTATGATTTCAATTTCTCTCAGGCATATAGATGGAAACCACAAACTTGTGAGGTGGAGGATGGTGTTCCACGGCTGTGTCGATGGTTTTAGTCGAACCATCATCTACCTTGCTTGTCTAGACAACAACAGAGCCTCTAGTGTTTTTTCTCTATTCATTGCTGATGTTCAGAACTTTGGAATACCGTCCAGGGTCAGATGTGATCATGGAATGGAAAACACTGGTGTTGCCCGTTTCGTGCTCTACAGGAGAGGACTGAACAGACATAGTATTATTACTGGCAGGTCAGTGCATAATCAAAGAATTGAAAGATTATGGGCAGAGCTAAATCAAGTAGTGTCATTTCATTTTGTTAACCTTTTCAACTTTATGGAGGAGCACAATGTTTTAGATTCACTTAATGAGCTCCATTTATTTTGTCTTCATTATATTTATTTGCCACGAATTCAGAGAGCTGCCACTGAATTTCAGAACCAGTGGAATAACCATGGACTTTCAACACAAGGGGGGCTAACTCCTCTCCAGTTGTGGCAAAGGGGCATAGTCAATAATGCAGGAGAACATAACCCAAGTATGAATGGTATTTGTGACATATACAGTGGCTTTGGTATTGATGCTAACAGATCGACAAATAATGTTGTTGTTCCATCAATTAACATTTCCATCATCGACACAACAATGGATGCAGTTCAGCAGACTTTTGATCCATTTGAAGATGATGGAAATCATGGTATTGATTTGTTTTGCAACCTTGTGCATTTTCTTCAAGAGAGGCATTCCTAAAATCATAGCCATATTGAGTACATTAAAAGGAAACAAAACCCCTCAGATATTTCTGATTTGAAAAATAAGAGCACATTAACAAAAATAGAAACGGTCCACACAGGATATTTACTTCCTGTAGTTGTGTAATGGAAATCAAAACACACTACCAATCTTTGTGCAGCATTACACTTAAAATTTTTGCCATATTTTTAAGTTCATTGTTGCCATTTCTTTCATTTCGTGGATTTATGCTGTGCATGGGATGTTCAGACCTTTATCAATGTTATTCTGAGCTCAAACCTCTGTTTACATTTTAAAGCCATATTTCTTGAAATGTTCAAAGAAATTGATGGAACTTGTGTGAAACCACATTTTATTAAAGCTTTTGGCTCTGGAGAACTCAATAAATTGACTGAACTGTTACGTATTTTAACATGTCATCCTTTGTTGAATAGAATGACTAAAACCAACATCAACATTAATACAGCATCATTGGAATCTGATACAAGGAGCATAAGAAGCAACACAAAGTTAGCAAACCAGACACAGAAGCGGACAAAAGCATAAAAAATATTTTCACATTAGACATACGTACATACATACTCACCCACTGAAAAAACATACTTTTTAAGTTGTGTATGTTAAAACAGCAACAATTTTACATCTTGATTTAAAAACAAAACAATCAACACTCAATTCAGAAGAGTCTACACCACCCGGACATTTAATTAGTCTTAGAACCTACCTTTCCATTACATGCCTACATGTGTAAATCAGGACCTTGTGGTGCTAGAAGAAAATCATTACAAATCATCCACTTACAATAGAACTTTCCTTTGTTTTTGTACAAATATGCCAAAGGTAACCTGCTCCACTTCCATATGACTTACCCTCAGATCACAGATAAATGTAGTTACTGAAATACAAAGTAATGAGAGAATGAAAAGTATGAAATCAGTACACTGATGATCAAAAACAGGTGGGGAGTGGTGAACAACATTGTGTTTACTTATCAATAAAAACAAGCAACAGTAAATTCAGTTTAGCTCCTAGCTAAACTACAGAGCTAAGTTCCACAACAATTTTAAGATTAAATCACGGTAAGTTTCTCATTAGAAGTCAGCTTTTGCCTTCACTGAACTTTCTGAAAATCTGAACTGTACTAATGTTAGCACCTTATTGTTTTAACAAAGATGCAATGATATGTATTTTTCAAACAAAACAATGTGGAATGATATCCACACCAAAAACATCTGGCAGGAACTGTTTTGGAATTATCTGAGTGTGAACTTGACCTTGACAGAACACTGAGAAGAAGGCTTGCCCATGAATTAAGCTATGCCAAAACCATGGGTATTGCCCAATGCAAAGTCCATGTTATCCTGAAAGTCTCTGTAAGAGGTGTGCAGTGGTAACTTCAAACAATTGATGCAGGTGTTTGCAATGGGCAGTTTGGAGATGGTTCTTGTGTCGTGCTCTTGGTGAAGAAATTCAACTGAAGGTTGTGGAGAGAAGCCAATTGGTGGAACAGTATTGGCTCCAGTGGCAAAGGCGAGAATTGTCCCCAGCTTGTGCGTTCCCTCTTGATCTAGCAAAAGCAATACATTGGAAATTACTTTAAAATAAACAAAACAAAAAAAACACACTGCACGCATCACTAGGCTTACTCTTAAGTGATATACAGTGACAAGTTGCAGTACATTATTAATATAAAGTAAGGCAAGAAACACTTATATCACTACATTAACCTTCTGCATCTGTTAGATAGTCTCTCCAGAAAGGAACAACAACTTCTTCAGCACGCCTTCTGTTGCTGCCAACTGGAGATAGGCGGATGGTGAAGAGGCTGTCAACCAGGTCAGCTGTGAGGATTGTAGGAGACCAGTATAGAAGGGGGCGAAAACTCTCTGGGTGAGCTTGGATTTTGTCCAGCACACTAAGTGTCCTCAGTCCATCCCAAAATCTGAGTAAAAATCACACTCTTTAAAGTGTTTTGGTTGGTGACTTCAGTTTTAACAAAAAAAGTTTGTTTTAACATCTTCACATGTAGCAGATGAATGAATCAAAGAAAAAATATAATTATAAATTAAGAAATTTAAACCCTATTAAAATATGCAAATATCTTGTACTTCAGGTAAGTTACAACAGTAAAGTATGTATGTCAAATTCATATTTTTTAAGATACTTGGTAACCAATGGTTTAAGAAGTGCCAAGACCTTTTCTTAAGTAAAATTATACCAATACAGCATTGTAAAAACACTCCAAATCCTACTAAAGTAGTAAGTAAATAAGTATTATGAGCTTGATGCAGCATGCAGTATTGTAGTAAAGGTAGTGTTTGGTTCCTCTGACTGATATATTATTCTATATGACATTAATAGTGAAGCATCAGTGTTAGAGCAGCATGTGTTACTGTTGGAGCTGCTGGAGGCGGAGCTAGTTTCAACTATTTTATATACAGTAGCTAGTTTAGTCGAATGGTTCCCAACCTAGGGGTCTGGCCCCTCCAAAGCGTCAGCAGATAAATCTGTGGGGTCGTGAGATGATTAATGGGAGAAAAAAGAAGAAAAAACAAAGTTCTGATACACAAATCTGTTTCAGTTTTTGGACATGGCCAATTCATGTGGAGGGTAGGCATGGCCTAGCACACTATACACTTAAACAGAAATGGCCTTCAAAAAACCCTTAACACAAGGCAGTCTTCATGGGTTTCAGTTCTTTATTGTAGAGGCAAAAAAGCTGGATAAAAATTTACCTCTCGAAAGGACCACGCACTCTGTGTATCACTTGGAACATCAGGATGTCATCTACAAGCAGATTCTTGTCTTCCAACCTCCGCAGTGGCCTCAGGCAGCCAGCATTGGCCAAACACTCCTCAAGTGGCTCTGTTGTTGCAAGCAGATCTTCAAATGATGTACATTCTGTGACCTTCCAATAGACACAACAAACAAAATTTGAAAGGGCTGTAATTAAACATCTTCCCCACTACACAAGTCACTAGTGTTGATACAGATCCACATACACCACAACATATTCTAAAACTCAAAAGAAAAATTACCCTTTTAAGTTTTTCACGCAGGTCAATATCTGCAACATCTTCAAAAACTGGCTTAGCCAATTCTGGGCCATCAGCAAAGCAAGAGAAGAGAGTTGGAGACAGAAAGCTTGCGGGTGGACCGCCGTGTATGAGGCTTACTGCAATGGCCCTGCCTGCAGTGAAGTACCTGTCCTCTCTCATGGCTACAGAAAAGAAAAGAAAATAATTTATTTTACAGTGCATGTGTACAAAGATTTGACAAATACCTGTACCATCATATAAAATGTAGTGATTTCAATAAATAAAATGATGAGATTACAATTAATACATACCAGTACTGTCAAAGGCCAAGTTCATTTTGCCACCTTCTCCCTCAAACATTGGAGAAAGGGGCAAAGCTTCCATTAACAGTCTTAGAAATTCTCTTCTTGGTCCACCTAAGTCCACAGCCTCTTCGGGTACTCCCATATCATCAGAAAACCTAACAGAAATACTGTGACATGGATCATAGGTCCCTCGTTTAAAACCTCTAATGGCTCCATCTAGGACTGTGGATCGGTTAATGTTAAACTTGCATTTCCTCTGATAGTTTATCACTTGCTGGCACATAAATATGAGTTATAGTAGTAGTATAGTTTATATTATAGTATATACTAGTTAAGAATGTGGCATCGTGTGTATTTTTCATGGTCATTGACAGTTTTGAACATCAGAACATAACTGCCATGTATAAAGTATATTAGTAAGCATTTAGTATAATACAAAGTCAAGAGGTTGTGATACGTAGCACAATAAGCAAAGTTTTGCAAACTGTGTTCCAAGCATGCTCAGTGGCACCTGTTATTAAAGTAACCTCTCTCCTGATAGTAACAACCTTATCACTGTTGTTAGTTTTTGGAGACATTTCTAAACAAAAACAAACAAACAAACAAAAGTAATTGCTATCTCCAGGGACGAAGTGCAGTTGTGTGGCTTATTGAACTGTTTTGAATAGTTTTTGGACAATAACTGAGCTGAACAGCACAGAAGAATAAGATATCAGGCTTTGGATACAGCCACTGTACTTCTAAGTAGAAATTTGTTAGTTGTTGATTTGGCTCTGCACAACATTTGTTGACAATAATAAAAATAAAGAAAATTGCCAGCATCATCATTTAACTTTTACATACCAGTGCTTTCAATGGCCAATATACACATTATATATGCATATGAACATATGAGCAGGTATGGCACCTGAATTCACAAATACTGCAACAAAACTGTGTTTGGAAGTGGCTACCATAAAACATTTGCATGTTGGACTAACCTTTCACTCTGTAGGCTTGCCAGTATAGCCTGGTTCAATTCCTCATCATCAGAAGACATGTCAGACAGTGCAGCCATTACTGAAAGGTAGTTATCATAGTTTGCTGATTGATGGTGTGTTGAGGTAGAGGGTAACACAGAACAAAGACTTGCTGGAGTGCTGCTCTGGTAGGGTGAGCTTGAGCTGTTTTGGCAAGTCAGGACCAGAGTTGGATCAACTGAAGTTGTTCCTCCAAATGATGAGGTAGAAGGCTGACTGGTGGAAGGGCAGCTTTCCAGTGAGCACACTGACAACTGACTAGAAGAACTGCTTGCTGAAGTGCTGCTGTGGTTGGTTGAGATACTGCTTTGGTATGTCAAGGCAGGAGTTTGAGTGACTAACGCTTCACACCCAGGTGATGAAGCAAAAAGTTGAACTGCAGAAGTACAGGTTGGTGGGGAGGCAGCCCTTCAGCTGATGAAACCGTCTGAAGATGCATGTGAGTGTCTATCTCGTGTTAGAGATGAGGAGCGCAGCTGCCTTGCTGAACCATTGTTTTCCTCACAAATGTTGTCCTCACTGCTATAGCCTGTAATATCATCCTTGGAAAGACATAACACATATTTTCAGATATATTAAATTTCAACTGTAAATGTAACAGTACCTGGAAAGACCAAGATTTAAGATTAGAATTCTAAGAATTACTTTTGCTGTTCATGCTTTCAAAGTGCCCATAGAGTACCAGTATCCTCTCCTAATTTTAGCTCTCGGTTAGTCCAATTAAGCGGCTGTCAATTTAATAAATTTCTGTGCTTAGATTTAACATTTTAAAAACAGGTATTCCAAATCTGCACTAGTCTACAAAAAAAAATACTGTTCTTCAACATAGTTCTTCATGGCTACAAAGCTGAACTGAAATTTTAAGAATGACAAAGATAACATTAATCTTCATTCATGTTAATGCACCAATTATGATTATTATGGTTGTTATTATTATTACTACAGTGCTCTGCAAGTCAATTCAAATGTGATACAACATACCAAAATTGGCTTTGATGGTCTGATGTATAGGGCTTTGGATTTATAGACTTTATGTATGAGATTTGCATCCAGCTCTTGTCCAGCACGCAGTTTGGGTGAAATCAATCTGTTGCCACATGCCATCAGAAACTCGAGGCTGAAAAACAGTGTGTAAAAATGCAAAAGGTTTAAAAAAAAAAAAAAAAAAGGGTCCAAAAAACTATTTTGGATGCACAGGACGCATTGAAAACTCATACACTGACAACCCGTGTTCAATTTCATCTTTGAAGATGGACACAGCAGAAAACCAGCAGTCTGAAAAATAAATGAGGAATGTAAGCGATGCCAGAAAATTACAAATGTAGCCTACTAAATAACTGGCTTAATAGTTTAGGTTTGATCTGTTGTATACATAATCTAATTACATGTCATTTTCACTACCGGAGATATCCTTTAAATTTAGACTTGACATAATTAAATAAAAGTGCTTACCTCACATCAGCAGAGAGTTTTTCTCCAAAGGCATCCCGGATTTGTTCAGTGACACTCCTCTGGTCCCAGGATTTCTGGAATTCAAATCCATTCAATATATGTCCTTTTTCGTGTAGCTGTTGCTTTGTGCGATGTTTGACAACAACACTGCTTGATGGCCTCAGAAGAAGGATGATGTCTTTGTTGAAAGTTTCGTGATCATGTGTTTTGGCCCTACAAAACAAAGCAGAAATGTATGTATTCATCTTTAATTGCATTCTGTGCTCATCAACCCATAAAACATGGCAAAATCTGGGATGTTGTATTTTTTTTTAATCCTACTGCAGCTCTTTTGAATAATATATTTATGAATATTTATTAACAGAAAGCATAAGTACATTTCTCATGAGTTCATAAAATATTTTATATTAAAATAAAAAATGTATAAGATTTATATTGATATATAGTTTAGTTGCTATTCTGGCTTTGTGAATAAACAAATTGAATAAACAAATTGGAATATGATATTTATATATACCACGGCTCTTTAAAAAAAAGGCTGTCATTCATTTCATCATGCATGCCCTTTAATACTGCTCTAAAACTGGTGACAGGGAGTACATCAAACAATTTGATACATTTGAATTAACAAGCTGATGGATGAACAAGAAAACAGAGAAGGCTGTACTACAACGACCTACAATAACACTCTTTTACTTAAAATAAAGCACTATCAATATCTTAAGAACGTTGCTAATGTTACTGTCACTTAGGGCTAAATAATGTGACAGTGGTTTGTAGTTGCTCATGTCTGTACTGGAGACCAGAGAGAAAGACGTTTTTAAAAGTCTCTGTGTGCTTTTGTAGCTTCTAATATATATATATATATATATATATAAAGTACTTGATTTAACTCTGGTGTCTAGGAATTTAGCAGCAATATGTGAATGGGAAGTGGCAGATGACACAATAGTAGGGAGTGATCATTTTCCAGTGTTGTGTAGCGTATTACTCCAAAGGAATGAAAGGCAAGAGAAGTTTGGGGGAAATGGATATTTAAAAGTGCAAAATGGGGTCAGTTTGAAAATATGTGTGAAAAGGAAATGGATAAAATAGATTTAAATGAGGATGTTGAGGAGATTGATAGAAAGTTTAGAGCAATAATGATAGAAGTTGCTAATCAGACAATTTCAAGAAGTAAAGGGACAATGAAGAGAAGGGCTGTGCCCTGGTGGACAGATGAGTGTAGTACAGTAGTTAAAGAGAGGAATAAAGCTTTTAAGGGTTTAAAGAGAACACATAATTCCCAGAACATAATTAAATATAAACAAGCTCAAGCAATTGATAGGAGAACTGTTAGTAAAGCGAAAAAGCAAAGTTGGCAGACTTTTTATGATAAAATTGGCAGATCAACTCCTGTTGGGGATGTTGGGGCATGGTTGGAAGCATGAGAGGTGTCAGGAGAGAATGGCAGTATCCAGTTTTGAAATTGGAGGAGGAAACGGCAGTGTCTGAGGTAGAGAAGGCTGAAATGATAGCTAGGGCCCTCACTAAGATCCATAGCTCTGACACTCTGTCTGAGGAGGGCAGGAAAGAAGGGAGGATACAGACAGGGCTGTCATATTCTGGGATTTTGGAGAGAAGGGAGGATACAGACAGGGCAATGGATGCTCCATTTACTTTGGCTGAAATGAGGAGAGCACTAACTAGATCTGGGCTAACATCTCCTGGTGGGGATGAGATTTGCTATGTAATGCTAACGCAGTTAGGTGTCTCAGCATCCATGAAGCTGCTAGGTCTATATAATAAAGTGTGGGAAATGGGGAAATTACAAAGTAGCTGAAAAGAGGCAGTGATTATTCTTATCAGGAAGCCAACAAAGGATCCATCAAGTCAATGACCTATAGACCTATAGCTCTAGTGTTGCATATGGGGAAGATAATAGAGAGAATGGTCACAGATAGACTTACATATGGAAAGCAGAGGACTGCTATCTCCTTCTCAGAGTGGTTCTAGGAAGGGTAGAGGGACCATGGACCCTGTTATGTGTCTTGAAACAGAGATTAAGAAAGCACAAGCAAATAAAGAATCTGTAATGGCAGTGTTTTTTGATGTAGAAAAAACATATAATATGGTATGAGGGAAGGAGTAATGATAGAATTAGATATGATGGGTATAACAGGTAGGGTATATAATTGGGTTAAGGAATTTTTATTTGACCGACAAACAATACTGAATATGATGAGATGTTTAACAGGATCAGAGTGGGGAGCAAGTAGGTCAGCACTGAAAAAGATTTATGTTGCACTGATTAGGTCAGTATTAGATTATGGGAGTGCTGCATATGGTTCAGCATCTAAGTCTTCACTGAAGAAGTTAGAGGTGGTGCAGACTCAAGCCCTCAAGGCTGTGTTGCGGGGCTTTCAGATCAACTCCTATGTCTGCTCTTCAGGTTGAGGTGGGTGAAATGCCACTGCATCTTAGACGAAAACAGCTAATGATGAACTACTGGGATAATCTTCAAGGGTATTCTGAAGGGCGACATCCAACAACAAAGATGCTTCTTCCCTGTTGGGAAAGTGAAAGAGCCAAACGGAAGTGTTTTGCTTGGAGCAGTGTGAGAGTAGCTAGAGATGTGGCATTAGATCAGTTAAGATACTCACCTACGGTGCCATTATCAGTAACACCACTCTGGTTGTTTCCTGCAGTTTTAGTTGATTTATCTATGCTTCAGGTGCAGAAAGAATTTGGCAATATTGCTCATCTAGTTGAGGATAGGCTGAATACAGTTTACTAATCAGCTGTGCCTGTGTTTACAGATGGATCTAAGGAACCTGATACAGGGAGAACTGGGTTTGCTTTTAGTGTTCTAACCATGCAAGTCTCTGTTAAGAGAAGAACGTCAGATCATTTGTGTGTCTACACAGTTGAGATTGCCGATAGTATCAGCAACAGTGGGTAGAAGAGTCACAATTCAGAGATGTTGGTCTTTGCTCCGATTCATGTTCGGCACTAATGTCCTTGCAGTCATCTATATCAGACAGTAGGCAGGATATTATTGATAAAACTTTTGAAACTTTGCACAGGATTAAGAATATAAACGTTTGGGTGGCATTTATGTGGGTTCCAGCTCACAGAAGAGTTGTGGGAAATGAATTAGTAGATACATTAGCTAAAGAAACACTAAAAATGGAGGTCATGGAAATTGCACTGAGCAAATCAGAAGCAAAAAGTCTAATTAAGGAGAAGATCATGAAAGAGTGGCAGGAATGGGATACAGCTATCACAGGTAGACACCTCTATGCAGTCCAGTCAGTAGTGGGCACAGTAAGATCAGCCAATAGAACCACAAAGAGGAGAGGATTTTAACCAGACTGAGGGTAGGGCATGCTGGGCTCAATAGGACACTGCACCTGATAGGAAAATACCCCTCAGGGCTTTGTGAACAGTGTCAGGAAGAAGAATCAGTGGAGCATGTTATTTTGCGGTGCCCTAAATACTCACACGAATGTGACTTATTAACCAACAATTTGGGCAACCCAATAGGCCTTATAGAAGACAAGTGCTTATTCTCTGTCAAAATCCTTTGTCAAAATATGTCAAAATCACATGTTTAACAGGGAATTTTTCAAAAATTTTCTGGGACCCCCGGGTAAAAAATTGTTCCCACTTCAGGGCTTAAGCCCTGGATGTTTTCAACTTCTAGCGACACCCCTGCCCTAGATGATAGCTAAGGCTGAAGTTGAAGAAACTAAAACACAAGGAGATGGAGAGAGAAAAACTGACAACAGAGGGTGGCAGGGACGTGGAGTCAGGCTTTTGGTCAGTGGAGGATTTGGTCTGACTCACCAGTACCCAGACATTTACCAGTGAGCCCTGACTTTTAGCCAAGTAGGACAAGTGGAAAGGAAATGTCCTAATTTGCCACAATATAAGCACTCACCAAACTGTCTACACCGAAGATGCTCCGCCGGAGTGAGTTGAGCTCTGCCCAACTGCATGGGCTCCTCTGAGGGCAGTGAACTTACTAAGGATAGGGTCACAGCCTTCATTCTGCTCCCCTGCTCTCCCAGTGTTTATACCTATCATCCACCCACCTGATCACCCAATTCCACTCACCTGCCTCCACAGCTGCAGCTCATCAGCCAATCAGCCTGGTATTTAAGCCTCTCCAGCACACACTCTTCGCCAGATTGTTCTTTGCTTACATGAAGACTTTCCAGTACTCCTTACCTGCCTGATCTCCCATTAACGACCCTGCCTGCACAGTCCGTTTCCAGGTAAATTCACCAGCCTTCTGTCCCCTGGTTTCTGTCTGCCGGTGGGTGAGTGGTGTTTTCCTGCAATGTCGTTTCAGTGTGAGTTATGCCACCTGCTTGCCAGTCGCCTGCTGCAGCTCAGAGCCTATCTGTGAGACACCACACACTGTCTTGTGTGTGTATGCGTTCTCCTTTCACCTATCTGTTGGCTACTCCATCCATTGCCTGGCTTCTCCTTCCCTGCTACTCATCCCTCATCAGCTCCGCTGCTTCGCTGGACTGCTCTTCTCGTTCCAGACCCCTCGCCTTCTCGACCACACCATCAGTAAGTCCCTCTTTGTTACCTCTTCCTGCTAGCAGACTGAACTGTTCGGGTCAGAGAACTCACATCCTCGTTCTCAGTCCCCCCTCCAGATTCGGCCCGGTCTGTGTGGGCTCTGAATCCAAAGAATGAACTGTTACCTGAATATTCATCAGCTCAAGTTCCTGTTTACTCTGTGTAGGGGTTAGGGTTATTAATAGATGTCGCTCTATGCCTGTGTGCTGTATCTGGGTCCAACACATACCTGTTCTGGATGGGGAAGGTGTGGCCTGAGGCAGCATGTGCTGAGGATCTTTCACTGCAGCAGGTTCACAGACAATTTTTGATGCAGTTAGCTAGAGAGACCAGAAAATCAAGATCAGTTGGTTCATCTTATGTGGCTAACTCATCCTTAATTTGGTCACCCAACCCTTTTGTACCCACAGCCCACAGCAGTGCTTCCTCAGTCCAACTGACATCAACTGCGAGAGCCCAGAATTCAATTGAATAGTCAGAAACTGATTTGAGAGACAGGCTCATCAGCGTAACGGAAGCATTAGCTTGATAATCAGGGTGATCAAAAACATGTTTAATCTCCTTCACTAATCCTCACAATTAATATCTATAGTCAAGTTGGAAAAATTTGCCTCTGCCCATTGTGGTAATTTTCCTCTGAATTAGCCACAGACATATTGGGTCTCATTCATGAAGTGAGTAAATCTGTGTGTAGATTTGCACATAAAGGCCTACGCTACTAAAAACCTAACCCAGATTCCCGCCATGGGACACTCAGATTTGATCATAAACACGTGTGTATGATCATGAATGCCAATCCATCGTAAAGTGACAGCGCACTCCCAGTAATCATCAATAAGCATACATCCCCACCCATGACTAGCCAATGACCAACATATGGAGGTGTAGGTGCATTTCTCTGAAGCTCGAAATAATTTTGGGTGAAGTGGACTTAAGAAAAAACATTTTATTTTCTTCAGTTAGTAGTGGTGTGACAGGGACAGGCAAAGCGAAGGCCTGGAGGGAGGTAACAGATGATGTTAATGTTGTCTCCGTAGTACAAAGAACCATGTCAGAGGTGAAGCGTAAATGGTTTGATATGAAACTGGAGGCAAAGAGACGCATAAACACACAAACAAATATACAGCGGTCACAGGAGGAGGAGGCTCACAGTCACAACTATCTGCTGCAGGAGAGCGCATCGCTGGCATAATGGGGGAGACCTCTCTGTCAGGAATTATTCCTGACGGAGACAGCAACATGCCTTCACTGGAGTCAACATCAAACTCAGACAGTAAGGTGTTGTATCATAATACATTCTGAAAACCATCACTGATAGTGTAGTGGTCACCAAACAAACAGAAGATTGATTTGTGGGGTTTTGAATGAAGTGGGAACGGGATGGATAAACTCTAAATCAGTGATGGCTGTCGGAATGTAGAGCTATTAAACATTATTTTAGCTACAGACTCTGTCCCACCCACAGAAACCGCCCTCTTCATTCAGTGTACATTATTCCAGTATGTACATGGAATCAATCATCTTATTCATTCATTAATCAACCAATGGTGTTATGTGGACTGTCTGACTTTGGATTGTCTTGCAGTGTAAGACAAATTGACAAATTAAAAGAAAACCCTTAAGGAAATTGGACTTAGAAATTAAGAAACTAAAAAAGAAAAAAGTGATTTTAATGCACATTGTAAGCATGACGCAATTTAATAATCAATATTATTTCTCTTTCTCTCCACAGCTCAAAGCAGACAGTGACTGGTTTTAGTATTTTTCATTTAAATAAAATGAGGTCAAAGAATATTGTGGTTTCCTCTTCTTGTTTTCATTCATTGATGTAAAGTACACTGGAGTTATTGGTCCAGTTAGGGGCCGTTCACATGCAGCGTCTAAAAGCGCGTGGAAAATGCCAGCTGTGCCGTTTCCATCCTTTTATCCAAGGTGCTAAGGAGGTTGCGCTACTGTCGCGCCTGCTGTTACTAAGTAACCAAAACCGTCTGTCACTCACAGGAGGAGTAAAAAAGTTACAAAGTTTTCAAAAAACTTAAATGGATTTCCAGCAAGCATCAGGAGGTGAGGTGTATGCGTGTGTGTGTGTGTGTGTGTGTGTGTGTGTGGAGGAGAGGGAGAGAGAGAGAGATGCTGGTAGAGAGATAGTGTGTGTTATTAGATACATAATGTTGTGAAGTCCGTTGGACGGAAAGGAAGAAGCAGCTCCGTGGAGCTGATTGCAGTGTGCTTGCTGCATTCGAAAAAGTTGAGATTTTTCCATCTCGGTGCGCCACGGACGCGCACGAAAAAACAGGCGTGTTGCACCGAATACGCGCCGCTGCGGCGTCGCTTTGGATTGTGAGCGCGCTTGGGGCGCTTCTACATTGAAACTAATGGATTTGTGCGCACAAAAGACGCTACATGTGAACGGCCCCTTAGCTGGGAATATAATTTGGGAAGGTCATGCAGTTATGAAACCTAATAACCACTAATTGTGTTAATGCCAAATACACCTACTTGTATGTTTATTCCAACAATTAATCCTTTTATTGGTAAAGATATGTGCATGTCAAAGTATGTTTGGGCTATGACAAAAATAATGTTATAAATGTTGTTGTTTTTTTAAATTTTTGTTCAAAAATGAAGCAAACACGTAAGAACATGAAATAACAGTAAAACACAACAATTTCCAATCACAGTGACAGCTGACTGGACAGATAAGGCACCAGGCTAAACTAAGCCTGGTTGGGACCAGGCTAAGTGCACAGAATAAATATCCATGGCAACATGTGTCTCTGCTTTCGAACACCGGAATCAATCTTTTCTCCTCCTCCTTCCGCCGGAGTGCAGGCAGGTCTGGGAGAGCCGGCTGCAGCATCTCTGGAAGGGTAGGCAGAGTTGTGCGGAGGCGACGTCCCATAAGCAAATGGGCAGGGCTGTAATCGTTACTCAGGGGTGTAGCTCGATAAGCTAATAATGCACGGTAGGGGTCTCTGGCTTTTTTAAGCAGATTTTTGACAGTCTGTACGGCGCGTTTTGCCTTGCCGTTACTCTGGGGGTATTTAGGGCTGCTGGTTACATGCTCCAAGCCATAGTCAGCCGAAAATTCCTTCATTTCGTGTCCAGAAAATTGCGGGCCATTGTCTTTCAGAGTATCTCTGGGATGCCGTGTCGTGCGAACATCGACTTCAGATGAACAATCACATCTGTGGACCTTGTTGGGCTGAGTTGCACTATTTCCACATATCTGGAGAAATAATCTACCACTAGCAGGTAGGTGCTGTCTTTTAGAGTGAATAGGTCTGCGCCTAACTTTTGCCAGGGCCTGTCTGGAAGTTTGGTTGGCATCAGAGGTTGCATTCACTCTCTCTTTGATGCACTCTCTGCATTTCAGGACCAGTTCACTTATCTGACCGCTTAGTCCAGGCCACCACACTGTCTGACCAGCACGTTCTCTGCATTTTACCACTCCCTGGTGACCCTTGTGTATCTTCTCCAGTACCTTGTTTCTCATGTTAGCAGGTATGACTAACCTTGTGCCACGCAGGAGAAGTCCATCATGCACACTTAGAACTGCTCTCTCATGCCGACAGTGTCTCATGACTTTTGTGCAGATGCCGTCAGCGCACAGTTGCTCGCGAAGCTCAGCCAGGTATCTGTCACTTGTCGGGAGGTTGTCCAGCACAGACTCAACGTAGATGTTTGTATCTTCCATCAGATCATTGTCACTACGAGTAGCCCCATCTCTGAGCGGGGAGCGAGAAAGTGTGTCCGCTGTTGTGAGGCTTTTCCCAGGCGTGTGTGTGATTGTGTATGAGTACCTCATTAAGCGCATCCTGAATCTCTGTATCCAAGGTGGCAGCGCGTCCAGAACCTGCCCACCTAGTAGACTCACAAGAGGTTTATGGTCTGTTTCCAGCTCGAAATGCAGTCCAAGGATGAAGTCACTAAACCTCTCGGAGGCCCAGGTCAGTGCCAGTGCCTGCGCCTCTTTTTCCAGTTGAGCATAGCGCTGCTCTGTGTCCGTCAGCGACCTGGAAGCATAAGCGACTGGTGACCACACCTCTCCATCCTTCTGCAGCATCACTGCCCCCAGCCCGTAGGATGAAGCGTCAGCCGATATTTTCAGTTGCTTGTTGGGGTCGTAGAGTTGAAGGACAGGTGCGGAGGAGAGCTCACACTCGAGGCTACAAAATGCTCTCTGCTGCCCGTGTCCCCAGCACCACTGATTCTTTTTGGACAGCAGGTCTCTTAGTGGTTTGTCCTTTTCAGCCAGACTTGGTATGAACTTCCCTAACTGGTTCACCATACCTAAGAAGCTCCTCAGCTCACTTATGTTTGTTGGCTCTCTCATGTTCTGCACCGTTCTTGTTTTGTCCGCATCTGGCCTCATGCCATCTACAGAGATGATGTAGCCAAGAAACTTTACCTCTCTCCTTGCGAACTCACACTTTGACATGTTGAATGTGACACCTGCCTTTTCTGCCCGCTCCAGGACAGCATGCACCCTCGCATCATGCTGCTCCTTTGTATTTCCCCAGATGAGAATATTGTCTATGTGGCAAACAATGCCTTCCAGGTCTGCAGTAACTTCAGTTACCATCCTGTTTCGGAAATGTTCCGGGGCCGAGGTGATACTGAAAGGCAAGCGGTTGAAGTGGTAACGCCCGAAAAGGTGTGATGAAGGTGGTGTACAGAGCTGATTCTTTCGACAGGGGAATCTGCCAAAAGCCCATGTTTGCATCAAGCTAGTAGCAAGTATTGTGCCCCTGTGAGCATGCCTAAGGTTTGGTCCACAGAGGGGAAGATGAACTTTTCCCGGCATACTGACTCATTCAGGGGTGTCATGTCCACACAAATTCGGACATCCTCTTTTGTTCTTTTTCGGGGCTACCACCATGCCGCAACACCAGTCTGTCGGTTCCTCCACGCGGCTGATAACCCCTAGATTTTTCATCCTCTCCAGCTCTTTCTTCACTTTGCCCATGAGTGGCAGTGGGACGCGCCTTGGTACTTTGAGCGAAAACGGCTTGGCGTCAGGTTTGAGCTCAATGGTGTAAGGCTTCTGAACCAGCTCAAGTCCCTCACAGAGTTTCGGATATGTTTTCCTCACTGTCTCTTGGTCTATGGAGTCGACTTTAGCAACCAGCTTGAGTCTCACTGAAGCTGGTCTGCTCAGCAGCGCTCCCTGTAGATCCCTCACTACAAAGATTTTCTCTGTGGTGCTCCTTTCTCCACAAGAGAGTGTCTCAGTTGCTGATCCCAGGACAGTCAATCTCACTCCACCAGGACCATAGAGTGGTTTCTGTGTTTTTTTCCAACTTTCCATCTCTGTGTATGACATTTTTAAACACCTGCTCTGGAATGGCTGTAACATCGGCTCCGGTATCTATTTTGAAAGTCACTTTACACCCTCTAATGTTGATATCAGCCATCCATGGATCCTCACCAGAAGCCACCTCTCCTAAAAACAGACCATCCATGTTTTCAGCAACCTTTCACTGTGGTGGTTGATCTACATACCTTCCCATAGTGTCCATGTTTACCACAGTTGTGGCACTCTGCGCTCTTAGCTGGGCATTGAAATGCTGAGTGAAAGGGTGATTTGCCACATTTGGGACATGCTTTGTGGTCCACTCTGCTCTGTATTGTTTTCCTCACTTTTGGATGTCCCTGTGTCTGTTCCTTGGCTTTATTTTTGTGCTGTTTCCCTCTCTTGGTGTGCAGAGCATCTATAGCAGCTTTACTAGCACTCGCTTCTCCCCTTAAGTCAGTCTGTTGCCGCTTAATTTTCTCTGACTGTCTGGCCATTGTGATAGCTTTTGTGAGGGTGAGGTCTTTATCAAGTTGCATCCTTTCTGACAGTGATGAATCCTTAAGACCCACAACTAATCTGTCTCTCAAAAGTTCATCGTGCAGCTCACTGTACTCACAGTTCTCCGCCAGTGCATAAAGTGCCGTAATGAAGGAGTTCACTGTCTCAGTCAGCTGCTGTACTCTCTTGTTGAATTTAGCACGTTCATATATCACGTTTTTCTTTGGGATAAAGAAAGTGTCAAATCCCTTTTTTACGGCATCATACTGCTGGCGCTGCTCGCTCGTTAAATCAAGCCCTCGTAGCACATCTTCAGCCTCGTCTCCCATGCAGTATACCAGTGTATTTACTTGGTTAACTTCAGAGGATTTGTCCAGATTACTTGCCAGTCTGAAACGCTCAAATCTCCTAATCCACTTCTCCCACTCCTGTGGCTTCGAGAAGTCGAAGGACTCCGTAGGTTTTATGGAGTAACCCGAGGCTGGGATGCCTCCACTCGCACCGGCTCGCCCTCCATGTGTGTTTGCGTTACATTAGCTTCGTTAGCTGGAGGCTCATTTGTTAGCCGTGCACCGCCTTCCCTCCGGACCACAGCTAAAAGCAGCTCCGCTTCTGACACCATGTTGTGTGCGGGTTCTTATAATATTGGGTTTAATGCAGACCACTTTGAGTTTTTATGTTCTGTTCTTTACTGCAAGATTATCAGTAGTTAACAGTTTCCCACATGTCCGTGCGGTTACACTTCCGCTTCCATACAGCTTGACCCGGAAAGTAAACTGTGCCCCCCTCATGACATCATCAACAGGTCAAATACCAAACACATAATAACATTACACCACATTCAGTATATCTATCTTTTTATGACCCTATTTTACAACAAGCCGCAAACAAACCGTCCATCCCAAAAATGCAGTTTCTAGCGTATTAGCTAAAATATCGAAAATTAGCCAACATCTTTACTTTTTCTTAACATAGTTCATCTAGATGCAGTGTAATAACTAGTTCGGCTTTACTAGATATTAGATATACTGGGTAGATATATCTTTTACGACCCTATTTAGAACCCTACTTTGCAAATCAGAAGAACTACAGCTATGTTTGGACTGCATTCCGCAGTCCCAGGGAATTATAGTTTTTTAAAAATATGTGTTTTTCCTAGATTTGGAAGTTGTAAATACTTAATTGAGAGTACATTGTGGACTTTAAGGGGATGGTTAACATATTTGTGTAATCAGATTTTAAATATCTAATTTCTAAATGGGTGAAAATGAATTTTATCAATTTTATTCATTTTTATTTTATTATTTTTTGTCAGTATGGAGAAGCTGATTTGCATATTCTGTCACATAACCCGGTTGAAATTAATATATATATAAATGCTCATTCAACTCTCTACTCTTTATTTAAAGTGCATGTCATATAAAAATGTAAGTAATGGTCAAAGTTGTCATATGGAATATTTAAGGTGTGCTGATTGATTCATATCTTCACCTTATGCATTGAGTAACATTTCAAGTTAACGTTCTGCCTTAAAAGTCACCGGTTGTCTGGGGGGCACTCGAGAGCAGCAACATGTGAACATGTATCTTCCCTGGGCTCTGCATGAAAATAACAATTTTGTTAAATTCCAGCCTCTAAAACAGCACTATACCTACCTAAACGTACCTTAAACCTCTTACGAGATTATAGCTGCATTTTTTTTTTTCTATCCCTGCTTTTTCTACACGCCAAGCAACGTTCGCGATCTTTTCAAACAAGAACAGGCCAAGACCAACAACAGCTAAAGCCTCGGACTCCCCTGAGATGGGACCGCCAAAGGACACGCCAGATCTGGCCGTCGCTACTATAATGGAAGCCATCAAAGCCTCTGAACAATCAGTCCTGACTAGAATAGAAGACACAGTGACGGCACAATCGACGGACCAGCACACTATGATTAAAAACCTCTCCAAAAAGCTGCGCGGAGAAATAGCCACAGTTAGCTCTGAACTACACGAAGCTTTGGAGAATGCTAACCAGGAGCTCAAGCTTTACACTACATCGATCCGTAGCCTGGAGGACGGGGCTAACCAATACTCTGACCAGGTCGTTGAGCTAGAAACACAGCTAACATCATCAACCTCTCAAGTCAAGCAACTGACAGCCAAGATGGAAGATTTGGAGTCAAGACAACACAGAGATAACTGTCATATTATCGGCATGGAAGAAAGCTTCGGGGATATCCGTACAGAGCTGTCAGTGGCCAGTTTACTTTGTATTCAAATGACTAGCTAAGTTATGATAGTGTTGAAAGCAGGCATCAATCACTGTGATAATATTCCCTCTGACATGGGTTTCTTTATGCTTATTAGTTCATTATTAATAGTCAATATGTGGGCAAACTCCTTTCTCTCCCACACTGTTACATCATCCCTACTCTTTCAAACAGCATGTGGGACACATTTTGAGTGGATTTGTAGTCCTGTCAGCACTTTCTCCACGTTTGGTTTATCTTTAGTTTACTTTGTTCACATTAATCTCTCTAAATTTCTATTTGTTCATCTATTTTATTTTATTTATTTATTTTTGTGTATGGCAGCTATTTAAAGCAACTAATTTGGAAATTCTAGTTTTGAGGATAGTTACTTCTCTTCATTGTTTTACTCATGCATAGCTCTTGTAGGGCTTAGTTTAGTACAAAGGGTTCTTGTTGATGGTATGCTCAACTGGAGATGGAGCAACCTGCATCAATGGGCTGACAGCCTTTAGGGATGGGTACCAAGAGCCTTTATTTTGTCATTGTTTTTTAGTTTTTTTACAGTTGTTTTTTAAGTTGGTTTGAACTATATGTTTGTGTTATTAGATCCAACTATTTTCTTCAAGGACTTGATGACATGGCATATCTTTGCAAATTCAATATAACATGACATCACAAGGACAGATAAACAGAGCTCCTGGCTCTGTCTCCTTCATTAAATGGAACATTAGGGTTAGGGTTAGGCTATTAATAGGTAGGCTCTGCAATTCTCCAATTATCCTCGTAAATATTTATGGACGCATCGGGTCCACAGTTTTTTTAATAAATTAATTACCTCTTTACCTGATGTTAACACCCATCAGCTTATCATAGCCGGAGATCTAAATTGTGTACTACATCCACATTTAGATAGATCCAAACCGGACAGCCACTATCTAAATCTGGTAATGTCCTTGAGTCTTTCATGCAGTCCTACAGTCTCACAGATCCATGGAGGAAACTAAATCCAGATACAAAATAATTCTTATTCTTTTCACCTGTCCACAAAAGTTACTCAAGGATAGACTATTTTTTAATTAACAATAAGCTCCTTCCACATGTTACCAATTAACAATACCATAGTATTGTTGTATCTGATCACTCCCCTGTGCAACTGGACATTCATTTCCTAGATAATGTCCAGCCCCAACGAACATGGCAGCTTGACCCCTCTCAATTGTTATCCACTGAATTTAAGAAATTTGTTACCGAGCAAATTGACTTCTTTCTTGAAACAAACAACTGCTCAAACATATCACGACGCGTTCTGTGGGAAGTACATAAAGCCTACATTAGAGGTCAGATAATTACATACACAGCCCATCAGAATAAACAATGCAATAATGGTCTTTCTATTCTCGACATTGATAAAAAATGCTCAACATCTCCCACATCAGAATTACAGAAAGAGCGTGTTTTGCTTCAGATGGAATTCAACAACCTCTCTACCCATCAGGCAGTAAGAAACTTACTTAAAACTAAACAAAAACTTTACAAACGCAGAGAGAAAGCAGGTTGTCTACTCACACATCAACTCCTTCAAATAACCAGCAACTCCGAAATTAATTAACATTGGCCCAGGTGTAACTAAATGTGACCCGAAACTTAAAAACAGTCAATTCAAAAAATATTATTCAGATCTATATACATCGAACACAGATGCAGACACATGTACAATAAAATCTTTTCTAGACTCTCTAGATATCCCCGCTCTTAACTCAGATGCTCAAACCTCGCTTGATCAACCTCTTACCGCTATCGAGATACAAGCAGCAATTAACTCCATGTAGAGTGGACGGGCCCCGGGACCCGACGGGTTTCCCACTGAATATTACAAGACATTTGCATCCAAATTAGTACCTGTCCTGAAATCAATGTATGACGAAACTTTGGAAAATGGCAGCATACCACCAACCCTCACTCAAGCAACCATATCACTGATACTGAAAAAAGACAAGAATCCACTCGACTGATCGTCTTATAGACCCATTAGTCTCCTCTGCTGTGACTACAAAATTTTGACCAAATCACTGGCAAACCAATTGAATGATGTGATATCAACACTAATACACCAGGATCAAACTGGTTTCATTCCAGGTTGACAGCCATTTTTTAATATGACGCGACTTTTAAATGTAATGTACTCCACTCATCCAATATAGCTGAGGTAATTCTATCACTTGATGTCGAAAAGGCCTTTGATAGAATAGAGTGGGAATACCTACACGCAGTCATGAAGAAATATGGATTCGGGGAAACATTTTGCAATTGGATTAAAATTTTGTATGGCAACCCTACATCGGCTGTTAAAACAAATGGCTTAATATCAGCATACTTTCCAATATATAAAGGGACACGTCAAGGCTGTTGCTTGTCACCATTTTTATTTGACTTAGCCATAGAACCTCTTGCTATTGCCGTGAGGGGTGATGAAAGAATCAAGGGCATTATGAGAGGAAACACAATCCATAAGGCTGCGCTTTATGCGGATGACCTACTTCTTTTTGTTGCCAACCCAATTCAGTCTATACCTCACCTTCTATATCTATAACAGAAATTTGGGAGTTTTTCAGGCCATAAATTTAATTTAACAAAATTATTATTATTCCCTATAAATGACATGAGCAAAGCATTAAATTATGACCCCTTTCCCTTTAAAACTGAACATCAGTCCTTTAAGTACCTAGGTGTGAATGTAACTAACTCATTTAAAACACTTATAATGGCAAACGTCGACTGTCTATTAGAACGCACAAAAAAAGACTTAGGAAGGTGGTCAGGCCTCCCAGTCTCACTGGAGGGTCGCATTAATGCCTTTAAGATCACAGTATTACCAAGATTTCTGTATTTGTTTGTAGCAATTCCTGTCTGGCTCCCAAAACATTTATTTGTTAAATTATATAAACGTATCTCAACTTTTATGGAACCATTCAACACACTCCGAATGAAGAGAATTTATCTGGAAAGACCTAAATCTGAAGGAGGACTGGGTCTCCCAAATTTCCTTTATTATTATTGGGCATCGAACATGTCCAAATTAGCACACTGGATAACAACATTCTTGGATAAAGACGGGACCGTCTGGGCAACAATGGAACTCTCATCACATGCATCAATATCACCAATCTCTCTGGTAACGGCTCCACTGTCACTATGTATCAATGGCAAGATTTTTTCCAATCCTGTTCTTCCCAATTCCATTAGAATCTGGGTACAATTTCGCAAGCATTTTAATCTCAATCAGATGAGTTGCCTTTCTCCTGTGTCCCATAACCATCTTTTCATACCTTCACAAACTGACTCGAATTTTGCTGGCTGGCACCGACACGGATTGGTCTTCTTTGATGATCTATTTGACGAAAATTCCTTCCTGTCTTTTGAATTCCTAGTAAAAGAACACAATATCCCAAAATCACACTTTTTCAGATATTTCCAAGTCCGTAGTTTCGCTTCCAAACATTTTCATACTTAACCCGCTGTGCCGCCAAACAAAGACTTTTCACATGATTTGTTAAACTTAAATCCATGGAATAGGGGTCTAATTTCTAAGACTTATAATATAATTTAGAACATTGACCCTCCAGTGCACACTAAAATTCAACAAGCTTGGGAACGGAACCTAGGAATTACAACTACAGATGACGTCTGGGTTAAAAGCATCACTAACATACACACCTCCTCTATATGCGTAAAACATGGGTTGACAGACTGGCTAAAATATATCCATCTATTCACCCATCTGTCCCAGATGTGCTAACCCAGTGTTGCTAGGTCATATGTTTTGGTCCTCTGGTGCTCCATATTTGGTTGCTTATCAGTTCTATATAACACATCTTTCAAACCTAACCCACTCACTGCTATCTTTGGAGTCACACCCATGGAAATACATACCACAAATACACAAACGACAGCAATAGCATTCAATGGCATTCAATAGCCTCATAGCGCGCAGGCTGATCTTATTGAACTGGAAATCTAACAAATGCCCACCCTTTAAAAGATGGATTCAGGAGGTATTGTCTTTACTCCAACTGGAAAAAAATCAGGCATACATTGAATGGGTCATGTGACAAATTTGTGAGATTGTGGTCCCCATTTATTGAATATGTCAAGGAGTTAAATCTCTAATAGATCATGTTATCCAAGTGATATGTCTAGCTGATCTGTGTGACTGGTCCACTGATATTGTACTTCGGCATTAACAGTTTTAATAATGGATCCTCCCTTTCTTTTTTGTTCTTTTTTTAAAATTATTCTGTCATGCTTTGTTTATGTGTAATTAGTCATCATTATTATTATCCCAAGATTACTATGGCCATTACCATGCCTGGAATCTTGTTGAATGTCGATGGGTCCATTTATTTATTTTATAATATATTTATATTTACTTTATTTTTATTTTATTTTTTTAATTTATTAATTTATTTATTTTTGCTTTTCTCTTCCACTAGTGTGCTCTTGGTCCCAAAGGAGGGTATAGGGGGAGGGTTAGGGGGAGGCATACAGGACTATGTTTACTGATGTTCTGTATGTCTGTAAATGAGTGTATGTTTGCTTTATTATATAATTGAAAACCTGTTAAAGTCTTTAAATAAAAAATAAAAAAGTCACTGGTTGTCTTGTACTCCGATTACAGCTGCTGTGAGAGGCAGCAAAACATCCTTTCATTTTATAGTTACAGATTACTAATAAAACTCTTCACATTACTTCACTTCAACCTTGAGCAGAGTGACCGCCCTCTATTGACCAATCAATGGACTGCAGTGCTCACAGCTCCACCTTTTAGTACCAGACCTGTGAGCTAGGTACCCCAACAGAAGGGGTACCAAAAATGGGAACAGTACAAAATGGTTCCATTGTTAGCATTTTTGCGGTAGAAACGGAAAAAAAGCCTGCCAAACTGAACTGCACCATACCGTACTGTTGGGGCTTAACGTACATGCGTACACCCCCATGCCGATAGCATGAGCCGCTGCACAGTGACAGCCTCCCTTTAGCAGCCAAGCCAGCAGCACTTACATCCCCCAAACCAGGGAACAAGAGCCACTGCGTGGCCATAGCCTCTCGTTCAACAGCTAATGCTAGCACAAAGCACAGACCCTCAGCAGTGATCAGTAACTGCTGGCGGGCTGGGTAGCTGATTCAGGCTGACAGACTGAAAGGTTTGTTAGTGATGGCTTTTTTGCTTGTGTTTATACGACTGTGGCATTTAACAGAGATGTTTATTTGTGTATTTATAAGACTAAAAGAGCTCAGAGAGCTTGTGGGACATAGCAAACTCACCATTGACACACGGTGGGTAATTTGAATGCACTCTCATGCCACTAGTGACCTAGTATTTATATAGTAGTTCACAGAAAGTATTTTCTAACATATATAATGTGTTCAGAAAGAAACAAGCCCATTTCAGCCTGAATGTACTTCCTGGTTCGTACAAAAAAAAGCAAAAGCCCAAATTTTGTTAGTTTCCATACAATTTAAAAATCAAGGTAACTTCTTTTTTCTGTATTGAAAACATACCAACTGTGAATGTTGTGAACACCCTTAATACATTTGTGTTAGTGAGTAATCAAGGCTTTGAAACGCACAAAATAGGACATAAGATGTTGGTTTGGGTCTACAGATGAGATTAGTTGACAATATGAAGAATATCATCCTTAAAGGCAATTTTAATGTGTGTGCATGAGTGCACATGAAGCTATAGTTCTTGTGCATGTGTGTTCCTCAGTGTATCTGTAACATCTACTAGGCTACAAAGACTTTGCTAGCTGCCCATGCAGAGCGACAGACACAGACCAGTGGCTTGTTCTAATGAGCAGACTATTGTTGGTCTGCCATGGGGACACAGCGTCAGGGCTGGCTCACCCTACAAGATTTTCTGAACTAATTAAGCAGTAAAAGTTGCCAAGAAAGCTAACATTTATATGAAGCTCAAAGGAAAAATACTAGGAGAAAAAAACAATATGCAAATTTCATCACTGTCTTTCAGTTGCATTTGAGTACTATGTGGTGAGGTTCAAGTTTGGGCTATCTACCCAACCAGAAAGAAACAATCTAGTCTATCTAGGCATTAATTATTCTTCCCACCTTGGACATAAATATTGTCATCTTCACTTTGCAGAGTAAATGTGGATTGTTCCCATGCTGATTTGCAGATTTGCAGACAAACAGCCAGCAGACAGACAAGCCTGTTGTTTGGTCAAACTTTCAAGGTGGGAGTGTAAAACTGCTGAGTTCACCTTGTATGCATTATGTGTTATTAGACAACTAAGGCTGCACAGTAGCATCACATTTTGTTGCAAAGTATAGTGGGGACATAAGGACTTAGATGACTTTTCTTTTAAATGCTCTTCAACATATGTGATCTCAGGCAATACAATGGGAGGACCAGTACAAGGTCAGTGTATAACATTAGGCTGGGGAAAAATTGCATGACAGCACATCAAAAAAGGGCATAATCTATTGTAACTAATAAGTGCATAGGTATTTCCTGTGGGAGGACCCCCAGTCCTCTGCCTTTGGCCAATGTCCCTAATAAGAAAATATCTGCTTAAGCAATGAAAAGAACTTAAACATGGTGGTAAACTCCAGTCAGAATACTCTGTGATTATATAGAGCATACCTTAAATTCACATATTTCTAGAAAAAAAAAGGAATAGGACTTAAAGGGATAGTGCACCCAAAAATGAAAATTCAGCCATTATCTACTCACCCTCATGCAGAGGAAGGCCCTGGTGATCGGCGGGGGGAGCGGCTAGCACACCTAATGGCTGACGGCACCCCAGGACACTTGGATCCTTACGGATGAGCATGTTGGAGATATTTTGTGGTTTCAATTTTGTGTTCTTGGACGTTAGTCTGGGGCGCCGTCAGCCATTAGGTGTGCTAGCCGCTCCCCCCGCCAATCTCCGCGAGGGATTTGAGGCCTCTAAAACTTCACCAGAGCCTTCCTCAGCATGAGGGTGAGTAGATAATGGCTGAATTTTCATTTTTGGGTGCACTATCCGTTTAATGAATGGCTCGACTGAAAGCAGCATCCCTGATGCTCTCCTCATTTCTTCAAAGTGTCAGCCACCTTTATTTCCCCATTTTCCTCTTCCTTACAGAATGAATGATGTTAAATCAGTGATGCCAATGTCAGTCACTGAATGACTAATCTAAGTCAAATGGGCAAGGCAGCATTAGGAAACAAAAAGCTTGCTTTTATCCAGCAGCAGGCAGACTCTTTTTCTCTCCCTGACACTTTCTTTCCCACCCTCTCTATGTACTGCAGAGCAAGCACAGTTGTCTGACAGCAGCATGAAGGATGGACAGCCTCAGCAATCAGGGAAATAGGAGAGGAGGGAAGGACCCCAGGGACAGCAGACTTAACTGGGTGTGGCATAGCTCTGTTTCTTTTGAAGCTGCACTGAGAGAAGATGTGGCCAAGCTGCAGGCTGCCACTGAGTATTTGGCTTTAAGCCATGAAGTCAAAACCTTGTCAAAAACAGCTGAGCCAACAACATTGATTTTTCTACCCTTTACCTTTACTTATCCAGGGAAAGTTGACACACAGGCTGCAGTCTTGGTCCTAAATGCTCCACAGGTCAAGACTAATTCCGGTTTATTAGAACTTGGCAGAAATGGAAGAAGGATTCCGACCTTTTACTGCAATATCTCAGGGTAACATTAGAATGATCCCTGCAGTGTTTTATTATATTATTATTATCTATTATTGGATTATATTTCTTAATCGTGTATGACACGGATAGGCGTGGACCTCTTTGTCAATGCCATAAAACTGATGGTAACCTATGCTATTTAACAGTCTCAAAGTGAGTAAGCAAAGAAGAAGGCTGCTGGATTCAAACTGCCCTCCAGTGGAAATAGTGTGTACTGCGTCCAAGCGGCCCCCATGTCCCTCTTAAACCTCACTGTGCTACAGAAGTAAATATTCTCAGTCCACTACTTTTGATACTATTCAGGCAGATTTATGGTCTCTCGTTATCAGAATGGTTGAAATAAAGATTAGTAAACTCCATTTCTTTCTGTGGCTCTGCTGTATCTGAGGCCCTTTGAGAACAATGAATTAACTTTTAACTTGTCTAGTGTCTTCTTTCTGTTACTGGATCACTTAAGATGAACTCCTGACTTCACCCTTTATACTGCGTCCGTACTGTACCAGAGTACTGTAAGTGTGTGTAATACTGGGTGAGGAGGGCCAGCTGGTGTTGTGAATCAGGCCGCTGAAGTGTCAGACACGGCTTCTTCACAACACCAGGGTTCCTCTCTACCTCCTCCTGCTGGGAATCCCCCATTACCCCATTCACACACTGGTGGCGAGCAATACTGGGGTTCAGTAACAATGGCATAAGGTAGATATGATAGCACACACACACACACACACACACACTGAAAACTGCAATCCTATTAAAAGCTAGTCATGATGACATATTTCTCTAGACGGCATTGCTCTGGCCTCTAGCGCTACCGTAAGAAACCTCAGAGTAATATTTGATCAAGATCTGTCTTTTAATTCTCATTTAAAACAAACCTCACGGACTGTATTTTTTCATCTGCGTTATATTGCGAAAATTAGGCCTATCCTGACCCGATAAGATACAGAAAAACTGGTCCACGCTTTTGTTACCTCTAGGCTGGATTACTGTAACTCCCTATTATCAGGTAGCTCTAGTAAGTCCTTAAAAACTCAGCTAATTCAGAATGCAGCGGCACGTGTACTGACAGGAACTAAGAAACGAGATCATATTTCTCCTGTTTTAGCTTTTCTGCACAGGCTCCCTGTTAAATCCAGAATTTAATTTAAAATCCCAACCCTAACCTGTGGTCCCTAAAGTCTCCAAAAGTAGATCAGGAGCCAGAGCCTTCAGCTATCAGGCTCCTCTCCTGTGAAATCATCTTCCTGTTGCGGTCCGGGAGGCAGACACCGTCTCCACATTTAAGACTAGACTTAAGACTTTCCTCTTTGATAAAGCGTATAGTTAGGGCTGGCTCAGGCTTGCCTTGTACCAGCCCCTAGTTAGGCTGACTTAGGCCTAGTCTGCTGGGGGACCTCCTACAATACACCGGGCACCTTCTCTCCTTCTCTGTCACTCTCTGTCTCTCTGTCTCTCTCTCTCTCTCTCTCTCTCTCTCTCTCTCATGTCCTGTTACTGCATCTTGCTAACTCGGCTGTACTGCATGTCACTAACTCGACATCTTCTCCAGAGCCTTTGTGCTCAACTGTCTCGCAGATTAACTTATATCGCAGCGGTGCCTGGATAGTGTGACGTGTGTGGTTGTCTTGCTGCCGTGGTCCTGCCAGATGGCTTCTGCTGCTGTTATCATAAGTCATACTTCTACTGTTATTATTACACATATGATTATGGTCACATATATATACTATCGGATATTAATATGTACTTTCAACATATTGTACCACAATAGCCAGAATTATAATTATAATATTATTACTTTCATTATTGTTGTTGTAAGCTATTACCGTTACCGTCTGTCCTGCTGCTCTCTGTCTATGTCTCTGTCTCTCTTTCTGTCTCATTGTGTCATACAGATTACTGTTAATTTATCATGTTAATCTGTTCTGTACGACATCTATTGCACGTCTGTCCGTCCTGGAAGAGGGATCCCTCCTCAGTTGCTCTTCCTGTGGTTTCTACCATTTTTTCCCCCTGTTAAAGGGTTTTTTGGGAAGTTTTTCCTTATCTGCTGTGAGGGTCCAAAGGACAGAGGGATGTTGTATGATGTAAAGCCCTGTGAGGCAAATTGTGATTTGTGATATTGGGCTTTATAAATTAAATTGATTGATTGATTGATTGATTGATTGATTGATTGATTGATTGGTTGGTTGATAGTATCAAAAAGAGGTATGAAATATTAAAAATTGCAAAGGAGTACTACTTCAAAACAGCAAATTGCATTAAAACAATGGAATGCTAAAAGATGGCCAGCACAGACCACATGCAGTATAGAAGGGATGAGAAATCAGAAATCAGGGATAGAGTACTCACCTATGCCGTTGTGCTCCACACACCATGCGCACACACACAGCAAAATAAGAAAAATGTGATTGAAGGAGGTGTAAAAACTACCACAACACCCAAGTGAAAGAGATATGTGGCAGGGGGGAAGAAACTCTATCACCAAAACCCTCCACTGTCAACGGTCACACACCGACAATCCTGTCGCATCCAAACAAAGACAAAAGAAGAACAGTTAAACTCACAATTCACCTCTTGGGGAAAACAAGAGTCTCACAAAGGAAAAAAGCAAAGAAACAAAATGAGCATAGCAAAATTACCAAGTATAGAATAAAATCAAAATGAACAAACAAGCAGTGGCAGTCGCATCTACAAAAAGAGCAGATTAATGAATTCATATACTGCCAAACAAATACATAAAACAAAATGCAACACTGATCTTTACCTCTCCTGCCTAGGACCTCTCACACAGAAGGCCAAATACACTGGGAAGCAAGGATCGCTATGGAGCAGGACCTAAGGTACAAAGCAGAGGGTAGTGTTACCTCTGATACCAAGGCTCTGAAGCATGCTTCAAACTTGACAGGGTATTTTTCTAAAGCACGGTGCCAGAGCTTGCTTCATATTGGGGAAAAACCATGCGACTGATGATGTTCGAACCACTTCACTGTTTCATTCAGACTGAATAACCTGACTGGTTTGGTTCGATAGACAGAGGCCAGTCCAAATATTTACAGGATTCAATGAGGTTGTGGATCTAATTAAAGTTATTATAATATAATATAATATAATATAATATATGAATTCTTAAGGTAAGGAAGAAAAACAACAGACACGTAAAATGAAGTTAGATTTCAGCTTTATTTAAGTATATTTTACAATACAACAAAACTCAAAGTGCACAGTGGCACCTTTGCAAGACTGTACAACAACCACTGTGCCAGCAGATGTCACTAACGTGCTCAGTGAATGAAGCTTCAAGTAGTGAACCAATTTTCAATACAATGGTCCAAAAGGGTTCAAAGCTTCATGAAGCCTTGTTTGGCCATCACTAGCAGAGGGTAAATTACAGCATTTCACTTAGAAACAGAAAACCTAAAACAACTACCTAGCAGCAGTGATGTTACGCTCGAGCCAGTTTTATCTTTTGAAGCGCAAGTGTTCCGAGACATTAGCCCTTTCTCAATATGCGTTCTTGTGCAGACTTGTGTTCTTGTGGACTTGTGACACGTCATCAGTCACAGCTCAAGTATTGTTCCAATTCAAAGTTCACATCTAGCCAATTTCAGTCCAAATGCCCGGATATGTTCTCGCCACGCCCCTTTTACCAGGAATGCATCGGAGCAGTAGCCTGGTTCCAGACCGTAGACCCGGCCCACTCAACTGAGTAGGTTTGCATCTCTGGTCTGGCATACTGCAATGAATTTGCGATTCATCTCGTCCAAACGATGGACGGACCAATGAACGGCGGGGGTAGCTAGTGATAGGCCAATCAGCGCCACACTAATGGCGACCGCTGCAGATCCTACAGACCACATTAACGATGCCATGGAGGTATTATTTTAAACGGCAATGCTCGCTTCTTTTCAGCACCCCCAAGGCATGGATACTAATGATGTCAGATTCTGGGTGAGTCATTGATCTCTACTGATTGGTTAGGGAAAAATCAAATTCCCTCCCCTTTGTAAATCGCCTTCAATGGAGGCGATGTCAGACTGAAGGTTCTGGGAGCTTCAGTCTGACACTCAGGCTATCGGAGCAGACTTGTGTGGACTTAAGACAACCAGGTATCCTAGCATGCGTTTCACAACAATCATCGGAAATGGCAAGTGAGGAAAAGGCGCACAATTGTAAGTCGTAATTACCAATATTTTACTGTTGATTTGTCACAAAATGTAGTGTTGTCATGTGTAGTTTAAACTCCAAACCCATGGTTTGAACTTTCACTGAGTGGATGGAAAGTATGTTTTAAAAAATTGATAATAAAATAATTTTCATATGTGGAGATTTCAACATTGACTTGTTAAATCCCAGTAAGCACAAAAGTACAGACGGATTTATCGGCACGATGTACAGTATGAGCCTATTTCCAAGAATCACTAGACCCAGCTGTATTACATCCAACAGTGCCACTCTCATAGATAATGGGCTCTAGTTTCCCAGACCTGCCGCGGCGGAGGCGCAGCGCACCTGCGCTTTGCCAACTGGGTGTGGCCAGGCGGATTTTGTAAGTTTGGCACACTGTGCACCCTGGCGCAGCTACTCCTCTATCCCACCTCTGTCCCTCCAACCGGCGCAAGTTGGAAAGAGGGAGGAGAGAAGGTGTGGAGTGGGTTTTACACACATCACACCAATCAAATGCCCCTCTCCTCTCCCTTAAATGCGCCACACGAAGGCGTAATGAGAGTTTACTCATTTCGCCATTGCAGAAGAGAGCAGCAGCGTCAGACGGCCAAACTTCTCCCAGGAGGAAACTGATGTTTTGGTCCAGCAGGTCCAAGCTCGCAGTGTCTGAATATACAGAACTGCGAGCAGACCTCCACGGGCTGATGATGCAAAGGTAGCCTGGGAGGAGGTCACCACAATTGTAAATCAATGTTGTGTATCTCTCATGCACGCGCTTTCTCTTTCTCTCTCGCAGTCTCACTGTGTTTCTTTTCTTTTGACTTTTCTAAGATGACAGATGCTGAATATATACTCCCTATCTATCTGATGCTGTGGCTGTTTGTGATTGGCTGAGAGGGATGTGAACTCATTAGTTTGCAGCTGTGTTAATCAAATCAGGTTGGGTTTCCATTATGCGTGCCAAACGGTGCCAATCCCCTTTGATCTGACAGCTGCAATGAATAGTGGTGTTTGTGGGTATTTATTGCATCGTTAATGTGCCTGACATTCTGGAAACCTGCCTGTGAGGTTTTGGTGACGTGTGCGCACAGTCCGCCGGTCAGCCACCCTGCGCCACCCTGCGCTGCGCCAGGAAACTAGAGCCCAGTATCTTCACCAATGACATTGACAACTGTGCAATAAGCGGGTTAATGATTAATGACATTAGTGACCATCTGCCAGTGTTTACAGTTTATGAAGGCAACTTAAGGAAAAAGTTAGACAATCAGAATATAGACGAGTAAGGTCATAGGAATCCATAATCACCCTAAAGAACAAATTATTGGAGCAGAACTGGGATATATATATATAGAGAAAAAGATGTCAATTGTGCATATGAGGAGTTTCTAAGAATATCCAGCTCATTATATGATAATGTTGTCCAATTAAGAAATTTAAGAAAAAACTATCATACATTAACTGTCCATGGATCCCAAGGGTTACAAAATGCATGTAAAAAGAAAAACACACTTCAGAGATTTCACTACAGAGATTTCATACGACAGAGAACTAAAGAGGCAGAACAGAAATATAAAAAGTATAAAAATAAGTTAACTAATATTTTAAGGGCAAGGAAGAAAGATTATTATAAGAGGTTATTAGATGATAGCAAAAATAATATTAGGAATGTGGAGTATATTAAATAGTATTATAAAAAATGGCTCAAGACACAATAGTATTCCTAAGTTTTTTTTTTATTGATAAGGACGTTGAAAATCATAACATGAATGAAGTGGCTTATAGATTCAATGAATTCTTTGTAAATGTTGGACCCAATTTAGCCAGGAAAATCTCTGATCCGGGAGCATGTGAAGAACACTTACCAGAGAGAAATCCGTGCTCGTTGTTTCTCAAAGCAGTGGAAAAAAAATGAGATACTGGGAATTGTGAAAAAAATGTATGAATAAACGGTCTACTGACTTTAACGATATTGACATGTCACTGGTGAAAAAGGTAATTGATGGCATTTTGAAACCATTAACTTACATCTGCAACGTATCATTTCAAACTGATTCATTTCCAAATAAAATGAAAATTGCGAAAGTAATACCTCTGTACAAAACTGGGAGCAGACATCATTTCACGAACTATAGACCTGTCTCTTTACTGCCACAATTTTCAAAGATACTAGAAAAACTCTTCAACAGCAGACTGGACACATTTTTGGAAAAGCACAACATACTTGAAGAGAATCAATATGGGTTCAGGTCAAACAGATCAACTTCACTAGCAATAATAGAAGCAATAGAAGAGATCACAAATGCTATAGACCATAAACAATATGCTGCTGGGATATTTATTGATTTGAGGCTTTTGACACAATCAACCATGATATCTTACTTAGCAAAGTGGAAATATATGGTGTTAGGGGAATAGTGCTTGACTGGGTCAAAAGTTATTTAAGTGGGAGACAGCAGTTTGTGAGATTGGGTGACTGCTCCTCATCATGTTTGGGAATTACTTATGGTGTCCCCCAGGGGTCAGTATTGGGCCCTTAATTCTTCATTGTATACATAAATGATATATGTAAAGTCTCTCAGTTATTGCATTTTGTTCTTTTTGTGGATGATACAAATATGTTTTGCTCTGGGGACAGCTTACAACAATTACAAGAGGACATCACTAAAGAAATGAAGAAACTAAAAATGTGGTTTGACAGAAACAGGTTGTCATTAAATTTGAACAAGACAAAAATAATGTGATTTGGTTGTTGTAGAATGCACAGGTCATGATAAAAATAGTTGAAAGTTGAAATTGAAAAAGTTAATGAAATTAAATTTCTGGGAATAATTATAGATGACAGAATTAGCTGGAAATCACATATCAAACATGTACAGACTAAAGTTGCAAGAAGCATTGCAATAATAAACAAAGCAAAGATGGTTTTAGATCAGAAATCACTCCACACCTTATACTGTTCTTTAGTCTCACCTTACTTACAGTACTTTGCTGAGGTTTGGGGCAACAACTATAAAACCACACTATCTCCTCTAACTATTCTTCAAAAAAGAGCTATACGAATTATTCACAAAGTTGGTTACCAGGAACACACAAACACTTTATTCATAGTCAAAATTACGAAAGTTTACAGACATTGTCGAATATCAAACGGCACAAATAATGTTCAAAGCTAAAAAATAATTTACTACCAAAAAATGTACAGAAATTATCCAGTGACCAGGAGGGGGGTTATAATTTAAGGGTAAAATTCAATTTTAAAATTCACTTAAATCGAACCACCAGGAAAAGTTTTTGCATCTCAGTCAGAGGGGTGAGACTATGGAATGGGTTTACTATGGAACTTAAGCAATGTTCAAGCATTAATAGTTTAAAATAATGTACAAAAACATCATTTTCAAGAGGTACAGGGAAGAGGGAGGTGTTGGAAATCACCAGGTGTTATAGGGGTATTGTTTATTCACATTATTCTCGGGTTTCTGTTCTTCTTTTGTGCGTGTGTACATGTATATGTGACTGCATGTACATGAATCTATGGTCTATGTGTTAGGTATGTCTGTATGTATGCAGTGCATATGGATATGTGTATGTTGGTGTATGTGTATATACATGTATGTATATATATGTGTATATGTGTATATACAGGTGTATGTCTATATGTGTATTATATATACTTGCTGTATTAACAAAGGACATTATTGGATACTTTGGTTTAGACTAGGTAAGGAGGTTGTTATTGTTATTGTTATGACCCCAAAGACATGTTAGTTATCACTGCTCATTGGTCTGTATAGTTAAGCCTTGCCATAATAGCTTTTCATAGGGCTTAGGAGGGTATTCACTGAGTGTTGATCCTTTTCTAGAGCACAAACTTATTGTATTTATTTGAATTCAGAACTAGCGTAGCTAGTGACTGCTGTGAATAGGGCAGCTGACAACAAGGGAAAGACCATGTGACCGCTTGGAAAGACAGCTGACAGGAGGGAAAAGACCCCAAAGGTGCTGGCATGGGTTAGCAACCCATGGTAGCAGTGGTGAGGCCTAGCAGCCTTACGACAACCAAAATTAGCTACAGCCAACATAGGGAAAATACCCCAAGAGTCAGCAAGAGCAGGGGTGGAAGATGACTGACAGGTGGATTACACGGTAACAGACATTGGAACAGACACGACTATGACTTGGATCTGTGACTCAGTGAAGGATAGGGGCACGGACCTATCCACCAGGGCTAGAATCAGCAGCACTCAGGGCAAGGCGAGCGCACCTATAGAGGATAAAAGTAGCACAGTTGAGAACAAGATGCTTCAGGTTTGTCCTTGCGGCTGGCAGAAAGTAACATCAGTGAAAGGCCTCAGAACTCATCAGGGAAAGAAGAAGTGTGTGGCAAAGAAAGGGCAGAGTAGCCGCATTGATCAGTACTTCCTAAGAAGTCAGTCGAGTCAGTCGGATGAAGTCCAGCGGCAGGTAGAAAACCACAGTTTGCAGGATATCAGTAACGCTGCCACCGAGGAGGAGGCGGAGGAGGAGGAGGAGGGGGTAGTAAGAGAGGATGCAGGTGACACTGAGGCCAGTATGCCAGTAAGAGAGAGAACCATGGAGCAAAGGTTAGAGTTAGATGGCCTAGAGCAAATGACAGTAAAGAATGGGGGATAGTTAATAGAGATTTGTCAGTAATCTTGAGTAGGCTTAGAGGAAATGCAATAGAAAGGTTAGAAAAGATGGGAGATATAATGTATTCATATGGTGTAGAGAGGTTTGGGGTGCATGAGAGAAAGAGGAGTGAAAGAGTACAGGCAGGTAAGTCTAGACGGCAAAGAGAAATAGAGAAGTTAGTCAAGGAAAGGAGACAGTTAAGAAAGCAGTGAAAAAAGGCTTTAGAAGAAGAAAGGGAGGGAATTAAGGTGTTGCAAGAGGAGTTGAGAAGCAGGCTAGCAGTTCTTAGAAGGGCAGAGCATCTCAGGAAAAAGATGAGGAAGAAGGAATATGCTAGGACAGGTTTTTTCAAGGACCCTTTTAAGTTTGTTAAAGGATTGTTCAGCCAGGAAAAGGGAGGGCAGCTTAAAGCAGAAAGGTTAGAGGTTGAAGAATATTTGAGAAACACATATTCAGATTTAGAGAAGAACAGGATAGTAAGTTTCCCACCCGATATCCCTCCATTAGGAGCGATAGAGCATGAGATGGATGTTAGGCCACCTAGGTGGAAGGAAGTTCAGGAGGTGGTCAGGCGTGCAAAGGCTTCCTCGGCCCCAGGGCCTAATGGAGTCCCCTACTGGGTTTATAAAAGTGCGCCTGATACCCTTAAATTTTTGTGGAAACAGCAAAGAATAGTTTGGGGAAAACAAATTATACCAAGAGCATGACGTAGGGCAGGAGGTGTTCTCATTCCTAAGGAGAAGGAGTCTGTGGACCTTAGCCAGTTCCGGATGATTTCTCTCTTGAATGTGGAGGGGAATATTTTCTTCAGTGTAGATGCGCAGAGATTAGCTAGCTACTTAGAAAGGAATAGCTTAATTGATACCATGGTGCAGAAGGCAGGAATACTAGGTTTTTCAGGGTGTTTAGAGCATACAAGCATGATCTGGCACCAGATTCAGGCAGCGAAGATTAACAAAAGGGACCTACATGTAATATTTTTAGATCTTGCAAATGCGTTTGGTTCAGTACCGCATAGCCTCATTTGGAGTGCGTTTGACTATTATAGAGTGCCACAGGTAGTTGTCAACTTAGTGAAAGCATACTTTCAGGATATTAGGTTGTGTCTAAGTACGGCAGGCTTCACAACAGGTTGGCAGAGACTAGAAATAGGCATCATGGCAGGGTGTACAATTTCGCCATTAGCATTTACTATGGCAATGAAAGTAATCATCAGGGCTTCTAAGTGGGTGGTAGGTGGGGAGAGACGGGAGAACGGGTTGCATCTTCCACCAATTAGGGCTTACATGGATGACATGACACTGGTGACCACAACAATGCCATGTACAAAGAGGCTACTAGAGAAGGTAAATAAGAACCTGAAGTGGGCCAGCATGAAGATTAAGCCTCGTAAGTCTAGAAGCATCTCGATATGTAGAGGGAAGTTAAGTGATAAGAAGTTTGTCATAGATGATGAGGACATCCCAACAATTAGGGAAAAGTCAGTAAAGAGCTTAGGTAGGTGGTTTAATGTAGAGTTGAATGGTAAGGAACAGGTGGTGAAATTTAGAAAAGATGTGGCTGAAGGATTGGATAGAATAGATAAATCAGAGCTTCCAGGAAAATTGAAATTGTGGTGTTCCTGGCGGTGAATTGCACCGCAACGAAACGGAGTGACGGAGAAGTTCGAAGGGTTCACGACGGCGTCACAGCAACCACGTAGCGACGTCGTTGATTCAACGCACGACCATAAATCAGGCTTAACTGCAGGTTAGAGATGGTCTTTTTTGGGAAGACCAGAGAGCAGGGCTTTACAGTAATCTAAACGACAAGAGATAAAAGCACGCATCAGCACCTCCGTGTTAGCCTGAGAGAGAAACGGGCGGACTCTGGCTATATTCTTAAGATGATAAAAACCTATCTTTGTTACATTTTTGATGTGTGGAATAAAACTAAGTTCAGAGTCAAAAATGACGCCCAGGTTCTTTACACATTGTGAAGGTTTAAAATCTTGTAGTTTTGGTAAAAGTTTCTCTCTCTTGCCTTCAGGACCAATAATTAAAACATCTGTTTTGTCCCGGTTGAGCTGTAGGAAATTCACTGCCATCCATGACTTGATATCTAAAATACAGTTAAAAAGGGTATCAATTGGCCCTGTGTCATCAGGAGACACGGCGATGTACAGTTGTGTGTCATCTGCGTAACTGTGGAAGTTGATGCCGTGCCTCCTGATGACGTACCCAAGGGGAAGCATATATAGATTAAAAAGAAGTGGACCTAAAATCGACCCTTAGGGCACCCTACACCTGATTTCATGTGTTCTGGAGGAACATGTAACCATACTTACAAAGAAACAACGATCTGTGAGATAAGAGCCGAACCAGTTAAAAATAGTACCAGAGAGGCCCACCAGGTTTATGAGTCTGTTTAATAAAATGTGGTGATCTACTGTATCAAAGGCGGCGCTTAGATCCAATAGTACCAAGACTGTGAATTTTTGTGAATCTGCATTAAACCTGATATCATTTAAAATCTTTAAAAGGGCTGTCTCTGTACTGTGGTTCATCCTAAAACCAGATTGATATTTCTCTAAAATATTGTTTCCTTTTAAAAAATAATTTATTTGGTTAAAAACCAGCTTTTCTAAAATCTTACTTAAAAACGGTAAGTTGGATACAGGTCGGTAATTATTAAAAATGTGGGGATCTAAATTACTCTTCTTCAGAAGGGGCTTCACCACTGCTGTTTTGAAGGCAGTGGGGAAGACACCCGTCTGAAGAGAGTAATTTACTATATTTAAAATCTGTTCCTCAAAGAACCCATAAAATGTTTTTAAAAGTGATGTGGGAATAGGATCTAAATGGCAGGTTGTTGGGGTTACCTGGGAGAAAACTCGACCAAGTGTCCTTGCAGCCACTTCAGAAGTTAGGTAGCGTTTCCTCACTGTTCTCACCAGGGCCTCCTGATGGCTAAAACTGGTGATGTTAAAATACACACAGTAGTGGTCAGACACAGCCAGGTCAACAACAGGGGACACACCAGTGGACAGGCCACAGGTTATGACCAGGTCCAGGGTGTGTCCTCTGTTGTGAGTTGGCTGTGTGACGTGTTGTTTAAAATCCATGCAGGTTAAAAGGTTTAAAAATTCTCTGGACATTGTGTCAGAGATGTTATCAACATGTAAATTAAAATCACCAGTTATTAAAATTCTATTGTAAGTGGTGTGTATGATTGATAATAACTCTGAGAATTCACTGATAAAATAGGTAGAATGGTGGGGTGGTCTGTAAACTGTGATGCAAAGGATAGGAGGACTGCTAAAAACAAAGGCATGATGCTCAAATGATATGTAACTGTTAAAAGAAACTTCATTTGAGTGCAGTGTACTTTTGGTTATAGATGCAGTTCGGCCTCCTTTTTTACCCCCCCCCCCCCCAGTAGAGAATAAAAAGTTAAAATTTGTTGGGCTGGCCTTGGTGAGAACAACTGGTGCGTCAGTGCCAAGCCATGTCTCTGTTAAAAGAATGCTGTCAATATTATTATCTAAAATCAGGTCATTTCTAATAAAAGTTTTATTTAAAAGGGAGCGCATGTTCAGCACGGCCAAGTTAATGTTCCTGCCAAACGTGCGCTCATCACCTGTGCGATGGAAGTGGGGTGCAGGATGTTATTGTCACAGGGTTTGCTGTGTGGACGGGGTGCTCTGTACCTTATGATGGTCTCTATCGGGAATGTTTCGGGTGAGAGTGTTGGTGACAAATGAGACCGGTGGGGGGAGCTGGCATGGGGAACAGTACTTGGTGCCACTACTGGTGCAGGTAGAGGTAGAGTTTCCGTGGAGGGGGCGTGTGATGTAAACAGTCAGTCATGTGGAGCAGATTGAACAGCGTGCTGGATGTTTGCAGATAGCATGTGGCTACCCAGCCTGTTGGGGTGAAATCCGTCGGTCCTATATTGCCTCTATCATTTTGCTGTCTCTGTTTTTTACATGTTCTGTTGTTTTTTTACCTGCCAAACTCCAACCATCTTCCTTCCCGCCAGCCACTTCAATTCCTCCCCTCTTACTTCCTGATCCGCCACTTCCCTCTGCCATCTCCTGCCCTTTCACAGTCAAGCTGTTCCCAAACACCTCTGTAAACTCCAAAAATCTGTACCAAGAGTGAGGTGTGAGTTTATATACTGAGCCAAACAAATCGAAAACCAGTAAGCAGGAGGAGCTGAGGTCTGCCTGACCCTACCGTGGCTCAAGAGGGACATAACTGGCCACATACACAAAGTGAGTGATGAGAAAAACAACATGAGATGAATTCCAACATTTCAACCAATCACAAGTAGTTGCCAGAAGCAGTAGCACATTAACTCAAAATAGACAAATGATAGATAGATAGATAGATAGATAGATAGATAGATAGATAGATAGATAGATAGATAGATTAAAGCTTGACAAGCTTGACAACACCAAGAAAAATGGATAAAAGACAGATAAAGACACAGTAAAAATATTTCCAAAATCTGAATGTTGGAACACATTTGTCGGGCTGTATGAAAAGTGACTCTGGCTCTGAAAAGACTTTTGCCCATTTTAGTGGTTTTCCCTGGGTATATATCAGAAAGGATTATCAAAGGAAAATCCTTGAGTCAACAGTAGCTTAGTGGATGGAGCGGGAGCCCAATGTACAGAAGCTTTGTCCTTATTGCAGCGGCTGCAGGTTCAAATCCAGCCTATAGTCTTTTGCTACATGTCTTTCCCTCTCTCTCTCACCCCTTAACACTATGCTGTCCTGCCATTAAAGGCATCAGAGGCCCAAAAAATAATCTTTCAAAAAAGAGGAATTCTACAGAACTGCAGGTTTGTTAGTGTTAATAAGAAATAAATCTACATTACATTATGCAATGATTTATGAGTACTTTTCATATATTCAAAGATTCTGTAGTGTAATTGGCTCATTTATGGGACTTACATGCCATCATAGCTCCATCTGAGAATAAAGGAGATTACGTGAATATGAAGTCATTTCTCAGCAATTTAATTAACCTCAGCCCAATACTGACAGAATGAAGTAAGTATAAGCTAAACTTTCACTAGACTGTACAATAGTTTGTGTTTGATTTTGAGTTGCTGCAAAGTGCGTTTGGGCTCCATTACATTACAGCTGAATAAGAGAATACCACGAATCATATTAATATACATACATATATATATATATATATATATATATATATATATATATATATATAAATAATATGATTCGATGTGCAAAATTAATCAAGATAAAGAAAAATGGCATGACCTATACCTGCTGCCTTTAAAAAACACAAATAATGTGGTACAATTGCTAATGCAATACAGACAAAAAACATTTGAGTATAAATAAGAGTCATTCTGAAATAGCTGTGAAAATTAATCTTAGAGTCACTCTTATCCTATAGACATTTCCTTAGCCAATTATAATTTATAATAATAATAAATGACAAATAATAATTCACATGTGGAAATTAATCGCAAAGTCACTTTTATGCTACAGATATTTTCTCTCAGCCAGTTATAATCTCTCCTCACCTATGAGAACCCTGCATGACAGGGTCTGACATTAACGGTTGCCCGAATGCCCGGGGCAAGTAAAAAATAGCAGACCCTGCGCAGACATGCCTGATCAGGCAAGCAGCACCGACTCTTTTTTTTTTTTTTTTTCCTAATCGCAGGGCAGGAATTATACCACAGCCAATGCCAGTGCCGTGGATGCCCCGGAGTGTGGCCGTAATGCCCCTCCTACCCATACGGCCAGTGTAGCATGCCCTATTTTTTTAACATTAACATGACAAACAGCAAGGCTACGGCTAACAAGTTAACGTACTGACACTCCTCAGACACACACACACGGACACACACACTGGACAGCCTCTTAGTCCTTAGCCGCTAACGTTAGCTCATGTACAAAACAGGTACCACAGAAACTTTTACAAAGGGTCATAATGTGCTTCTAGTGACTGTCAAATCGCCAGCGAAAGATGTTTAAAATGCGGACACGGAGAGCAGCTGTTAGTGCCTGTTCTCATGGGACAAAGATCCTCTGAGAAGAAAGATGGTTCACTCTGCTCTGCCACCAGGAACAAACTGGGAGGCAAAGATCCTCTCTGAGGAAGAGGGTTCACTTTGCTGCAGGGTTCACCAAAATGTTTTTTTTTTGTTTTTTTTTCTTTTAATAAATTGAACACACATTAAAGAACATACAATATCCCGTAGAGAATTAATACATATAATACAATACAATAAACATTTTCAAATTAAAGCAGATGTGCGGAACTTTTTACCATTAATAAAACTGTCCCTAGTTCGTATCACCCCCCCTTGAAGATCCACATATTTATTTGAACCCAACAGCGACAAAAAAGCCTTTCTCTATATGGCTATTTCGCGTAGCATTGCACAGGTTGGACAGACAGCGGAAGTCAGCAAACCAGTATACAGCACCCGAGGCGGAAGTGATTCTGCTCGCCCGAAGCGGCAAGCAGCCATTAAACCACAGAGGAAGAAGGAGCCGTGTTTACAGAGAGAGAAGCTAAATGTAGCTGATGTGAACCGCTTTTGTCTAAAAGCCACAAAATTCTGTGACTGTGACCATGAACACAAATATACAGCAGGCAGTTGTCCTCAGTTTATAAGAAATTCAGAGCTACACCAGAACATTTATGAACAGGTCTTACTTTACTACTAATTTGTGTGTAACGTTAGCATGTTAGCATGTTTCCACTAATGACTTGGACTGACCTAACGTTAGTAGCGTTAGCTTTTCAAGCGAAGGCTGCAGGTAACAGCTTTGCTGTGTTAGGATTATATCAGAATAGAAACACGACAGGAGAATTTACTGAGTCATTTTGCTGTTTCCACTAATTACTTGGACTGACCTGACGTTAGTTAATCCGCTCGCTCTCCAAAACAAATGCATGCGGTAATTGCCAGTTGCAGTCGAGATTTTACGACGGCTGCAGTCAGAATTTTACAACACCAGGCTGTGGGTGTCATACCGCTTCGACCAAAGGGACATTATAATCAACGAAAACGAAAAGTTCCGCACAGCTGCTTTAAATGAAGGAAGAGGATTTTTTTTAAAGGCAAATTAAATATTGGGGATTTATGTAAAAATATACATAGAGACATATAAATAATTATATGATTAAAGATAGGCTATGTTAGGTGAATACTCCTGCCAGTGACCCTGACCAGGCCTGGAATTTCGTCATTTTAGGGGTAAGACCACTTGGCCTTTCGTGTTGTCAATTTTTTGAGGGCACAAAGGCCAAAAGCCAGGTAAGCAAGGCCATAAAATAAAACAATGATTTTAAGTCCACGTCGATAATGAATTTAATTTAAGGACTAAGGATGTATAACTATCTGTGAAATGAAATAATAAAACAAGCTCAAGTAATAATGAGTATAATAAGTAATAATGTGATTTAGTACTAATAAACCCAATGTGTTTTTAATATATATGTTTTAAAAAACAATCTTAAATATTAGGCCTTAATATTTTTTTAGTGTACATGATAAACTGATTCACTGAACAAGACTGGCTTACAATTATTTTTGATGTGCTGTTAGATAGCTAACAAACAAACAAACTACAGCAGGTCTATTCAATTACTATTTCAATTGGGCCGCATTTCAAAACCAGATAATGTCAATGGGCCACATTTTTAGCAGCAAGCATCCACTTTTTTTTGCATACATTTACAGGCATGGCCCTCCTCAACATGATGCAGAAACAGACTAAAAAGGAGCTATCAATACACAGAAGCATAATAAGTGGCATTAACAGTATCTTATAACACACACTATCTCTCTACCAGCATCTCCCTCTCCCCTCTCCTCCACACACACACGCACACACCTCACCTCCTGATGCTTTCCTTATAGGTCAGTTACACAGGATATTCAATTCCCCTAATGCCAGGTCTCACTGCTCTCCACACCAACACAACCTCCTTAACCTAACTTACACATGGCTTTCTCAGCCCAAACAGCACTGCCACCTTCAACCAAACCCAGGCTCTGTACATGCGAGCTCTAGGTAGAAGCAATGCTGATACTACCTTTCCTAGCACATTCACCATACTCTATTTCACACGCTACATAGCATAACTACAATATAAGCTAAAGTTAAAGGAGATAAATAAACTCACAAGATCAGCAAACACACTCACCTTGCTGCATGGCCTCAAACAAAATGGATTCAACTAGGCCACTCCCACACTTAAATAACCTTCCTCTTCCTCCTTACTAACACATGGCTTTCACAGCCCTAATTCACACTCTAATTCACACACTACATAACATAAGCTAAAGTTAGAGGAGATAAATAAACTCACAGGATCAGCAAACACACTCACCCTGCTGCATGGCCTCAAACAAAATGGATTCAACTAGGCCGCTCCCACACTTAAATAATCTTCCTCTTCCTCCTTACTTACACATGGCTTTCACAGCCCTAATTCACACTCTAATTCACACACTACATAACTACAATATAAACTAAAGCTAAAGGAGATAAATGAACTCACAGGATCAGCAAACACACTCACCTTGCAGCATGGTCTCAAGCAAAAGGGATTCAAATAGGCCACTCCCACACTTAAATAGCCTTCCTCTTCCTGGATTTCCTCCTAAGAGGAAGTGGATCTCTCCACCTCAGTGGCGCGCCTTGTCCTTCCGCTGGGGGTCGGTTTGCTGAGGGCGGTGTGACCCAGGTCGGGACCATTGCGGGGACCTGACGCTGCAGTTGCTTGGGGGGCGGGGTTGGGTGGGGGCCCGTTGGGTTTCCTTGGGGCCCGCCTGGCCCGCTGTCCATGGGTGCTGGGGGCCTCGTGGCACCGGGGTCTGGTTGGCACCACCTTCTAGCCCCTCTCATCCATCCCTCCAGCCTTCGGGCCGGGCCTAGACTGGCCTGGCCTCCTAAACCACATTTAGTTCACCCACCACACATTCCACAGTTTTAACGCACCACATACATTCACTCTTCGAGGGACCACTGATGGATTGGGGGGCTTCACGATGGAGCAGGCTGTGGGACAGCGGTGTCCGGTAGCCCTCCATGCTGCCCCCCGGCCAATCCTTATCTGTCCTCCAATTTTAAAGCACCACACACACACCTACATCTTGGGGGACAGATGGGAACAGGTTCCAGGTGCCTTATGGCTGCACAGGCTGCAGGACAGCAGTGTGCTGTAGCCATCAGCCTTGCCCCCACCTGTCTCCTATGTCCCTCAATTTTAATGTACCACAACACGTCTGTGTCAGGCAGTGGGTGTGCGGGCCTTCCTGCCCCGCCCGTCTGGGGTGTGTCTCTGGCTCTCTCTAATGTCACGTCATGTCCGGTTGCAATAGGTGAGCGCACAAGAGTGGAGCTCCACAAACATTTTGAGAAATTTGATCTAATCCGTGGATATGAGACAGACTGAAGTGAAACAAGAGGGAAATGTTGAGTAAAAAAAGGTGACTTGAAGTGGCCTGATGACGGGAGGAAAGAAGAACAAAGGGAAAAAGAATCTGATTGATCAGTCCAGTTCACCGGAGGACACACCTGTGTCAAATCGGAGCCCTCGGGTAACAATGGCAACACTCGAAAATAGTTTAGACGAGAATCAGAGTGGAATGCTGATTTCAATGCGAGCTATCATACGAGAGGAAATAACTGCTGCAATCAGTGCACTCCAGCCGCAAATTACATCGGTGAAAGCAGAAGTGAAACAATGTAATGAGAGGCTCACCATGCGGAGGAGCGCATTGCAGCGCTAGAGGCTTCAAAGAGGCAACTTGAATGTGAGAATACGAAGCTGAAAGAAAGAGTGGAAATGTTAGAAAACATTGCCGAAAAGTTGGAAGCACATAGCCGCAGATATAATGTGCGAGTGTTTGGACTGAAGCAGAATGTGGAAAAAGGCAACCCGACTGAATACATGGTACAACTCTTCAAAAAAGTTTTCAAAGGGAAACTTCCAGAGGAGCCGGTGGTGGAAGTGGCCCACAGAGTCGGACAAGCCAATGTATCAGGAGACAGAGCAGATTGCAGAGACAACTGACACGAGAAGCCATTCTCAAACTGGCAACGGAAGAAGGAGAAATCGTGTTTGAAGATATGAAAGTCAGGATATTCCCAGATCTGACAGCTGCGGTTGCCAAGCAAAGAGCCCAGTTCAAGGACATAAGGAAGAAATTACGAGAGGAGAAAATCAGAAATGGTATAATTCATCCAGCAACTCTCATCGTCACCTACAAAGATGAGAAGAAATACTTCAAGGACTCCAAGAGCGCAGAGAAATATTTTAACACCATGATCAAACCTACCTGACTCTCTGTGTGTGTGTGTGTGTGTGTGTGTGTGTGTGTGTGTGTGTGTGTGTGTGTGTGTGTGTGTGTGTGTGTGTGTGTGTGTGTGTGAGTGAGTGAGTGAGTGAGTGAGTGAGTGAGTGAGTGAGTGAGTGAGTGAGTGAGTGAGTGAGTGAGTGAGTGAGTGAGAGAGAGAGAGAGAGAGAGAGAGAGAGAGAGAGAGAGAGAGAGAGAGGGTGTGAGTGAATGTGACAGTGTGCTGCCCCCTCCCTCTTTCATTCTATCTCATCCGGCCAGGGATCAAGCCCCCCCACCCCACGCCCCCCGCCCCCCTTCTCCATCCCGTCCTGTCCTGTCCACCCTACCCTGGACCTTCATAACAATGCAAGTGATACCTGAACTTTCAAAATATCGCCAGGGACATCTGCGGCACTCCCCCCTCCCCACCCCCAAGCCCATCCTGGACCTTCATAACATCGCCAGGGATCCCTCTTCCTACTTTCCCTACTCACCCTGGGCCCTGAAAACATTTTCAAGATATAGATCAACTGCCTATGGTCACTATCAATATGGTAAAGTGAGTTTTTCTTTGATTTGTAATTCCAGTGACATGGCTGAAAATATAATTTGACATTACAAATATATTAATTTGGGTTGTCTAAACAGAAAATGATGGATGTAATGGGGTAATGTCAGCCTTCCTGTAAAACAAATGGAAAATAATTTCAGTTGAGTTTTGGGTTTTTAAGTTGTTTTGTTTCGAAGGGGAAGGAATGAAGGGGAGAGTGAGAGGAAGGAGAGAGGAAAAGAGAAAAAGGAGGGAGAAGGGGAATGAAGGAAGGAAAAAAAGGAAAAAGAAAAAGAAAAGGAGGAAGGGTAGGAAAGAAAGAAAAGAAAAATGGAAGGGAATAATGGAATAATATTATAAGATTAATGAAATGGTAACCTTTCTGTACTAATAACCTGAGTAAAGTAATAAGTTTAAGTGTAAAGAAATAAAGATCAAAAGTAAAGCAATTTATGTTGTCAAGTTATGTGGATCTCAGCTTACTTTAAGCTTCCAAACATGGACAAGCTAAGTGTCAATGCAAGGCTGCATGTTCAGATTTATTTTATTGTATGTTTAACAGTTTATGTTGTGTATGTATGTAAGTGGTGTAGAGAGAGCTCCAGAACAGGTTGGTCAGATGGTCAAGAAAGTTACTTATCAATTACTTAATGTTGGGACACACTAAATTGCCAAAAACGGGACTGAAAATAGCTCATATAAATATATGCAGCATTAGAAATAAAATAACAGAGATCACAGAAATATTAATGAGCGATCAGTTACATATCTTAGCAATATCAGAAACGCATTTAGACTCAACTTTTGAGGATTCAGTACTGAACATACAAGGATATAATATAATTAGAAAAGATAGAAATGCTTTTGGAGGAGGAGTTGCTCTTTTTGTTCAGGACCACCTGCCAAGGAGAATTAGGAATGATTTAATGCAAGTAGAAGTAGAAGCGTTATGGCTGCAAATGTTGTGGTTTGTGATTTGCTTATGTTGTTTTTTTGCCGCTGCCTGACTTTCCTATCCATGTCTCTGCAGAGGGAGCACGGAGGGGCGGGGCGATCATCAGGAGCACAGAGCGCCTGGCACACCTGCAGCTCGTTCTGCCCAAATTGGCTGGCCTTATCAGCCACGCTCCCCTTGTCTCCTGTGCCAGATGATTCCTTGGTGTCTCAGCGTCCTCATTCATGCTTCCTGTGATCCCCAGCCTCTCGTCTCGTGTTTTGGCTCCTGTTTTTGCACATTGATTGTAAGTTTCGGGTGCCTCGTCACCTCTTTGAGTTATTCTTGTTCTTGCTAGTTTTTTCCCAGTTAATGGTGATTTTTAGTTGTACTTTCAGTTAGTGTTTTTTCCCTTCGGGTGATTTTCTGTTGCTACTTTGCTCGTTTATTTTCCTGTGAACTTTTTCCTGACTTTTTGTAAATAAAGACTGTTTTTTGTGAACTCTGCATCTGGGTCCTGGCATCCTTGACTGGTCCGTGATAGCAAATACACTTATCTCATTCAAAACCTTTGTTAATAGGATGCTGCTATCGACCACCAAGTGCAAACAGTTCATATCTTGATATGGTGTGTGAAATGCTAGAAAATGCATGTAATTTAGGCTTTGAAACTTACTTTAAGGGGGACTTGAACATAGATTGGCAGGGAACGTGCCCAATGAGAAATAAGCTTCAATGTATGGCAAGTGCATGTGGACTTATACAAGTAGTAGATAAACCAACTAGAATAAAGATGAGAAGTGATGGCACACAAACATCAACCTGCATTGATCATATTTTCACCAATGCAGCTGAACTATGTTCAAAAGTTATATCAGTACCCGCTGGCTGTAGTGATCATAATTTAGTGGCACTTGCTAGAAGAACAAAAATGCCAAAGCCAAGTCCAAAGGTAATTATGAAAAGATCATACAAAAATTTTGATCAGATTAAATTTAGAGAGGAGGTAAGTGGGCTCTGTTGGTCAGAAGTTTTAATGGAAACCAATCCAGACTCAGCACTGATGAAGTTCAATAATGTTTTTATGAAAGTGGTAGAGAAACATGCGCCAATAAAGAAGTTTACCGTCAGAAGCATCAGTACACCATGGTTAGACAATGAATTAAAAGAATATGACAGAACGAAATCAAGCTAAATTAAAGCTGCAAGCAGCGTTTGGCGGGACCTCGCCTCGCGCCCATTTTGGCACATTGCCACAAACGTCAGAAAATTCTCACAGAGCTGAACGTTTTGATGTTTGAATGCTTTCTGTAGCTGTAGCTATGTAGAAGTGATATGTCAATATGCAAATTAGTGCCTAGGTGGTGCTACAGGGCCCATTTTGGCACTTTAGGGGTTAATTTCATGATTTGCTAAAATTGTTCACCGGTTCTGATATGCTTGTCAATTTTCGTGAGTTTTTGAGCATGTTTAGGGGGTAAATAGGGTCCTCGCCTTTGGCGAGGACTGCTCTGTGAGGAGTCCTCTGTCTCCAGGCTCGGTGCCTAATAATGAAAAGTTTTCTCATTTACAGTATGCCTTTATCTCTCACCACTTTCAGGCCACAGCCTTTGGAAATGTTGAAATGAATATTTTCCTCAAATAACTCTGGCAACTAAAGGGTTAAAATGGAGATTCTGCCGCTGTCATGTCATCAGGTAAATTTTGGAATCACACACACATCATGTTTCTGTGAGTTTGTGACAGTGGATGCCATGATCACTAAGTAGGTGCAGCTAGGGTCAGAGTGAGAGAGTGGTTTGATCTGTCTACGACATGCCTACAGGCCACAGTGAACATTTTAGTGCAGCTAGGTGGCGCTAGAGAGCCCATTTTGGCACTTTATGGGTTAATAACATGTATGTGCTGTTTCAAATGAAGATTGTGCTGCTGTAATCTGTCCTGTAAAGATTGTGAGACACAGAGACAGACACACAGACAGAGACAGAGAGAGAGACAGACACACAGACAGACACACAGACAGACACAGAGACAGAGAGCTGCTGCCCTGTGTCTGTGTCTGTGTCTGTGTGAGCAGCCGTTGTCATGGCGATCAATGACTTGCCTGCAGTTGCGGCACACAGCCACAGACAGAGAGGGAAGATCAGCACAGGCTTTTTAACATGGGTTTTGACTCCTCGAACAAATTGTTCTTACAGCCAAACCGTTGGTCCAAAAAAGAAAATAAAGTTATGGTGAGACACAGCCACTTGTCGTGAACGTACGTGGTGATTTTTATATTTCTGGAGTCCAAAATGTGGTCAGGGGAGCGAGTTTAAAATGTGTTGCACCTCAGCTGTTTCCAGAAATTTCTCCTCTGAGTTTACATGGGAGTGAATGAGAAAAAAAATCGGCACTCCCTTCACTTTGGAGCCACTGGGCAAAAATGTGTACGTGTGACAGACTCCATGTCAACATTTCTGTAACCAGGACAAATTTTCTTACGTTTTGTGATAGAAATTGTGTCTGTACAGTGAAAATTGTGGCCATGGCAGCGAGTTAAAGACAAAAGTTTTAGACGAGTTTTAAGAGCTCTCTCCACTCTAGCGCGGAACATTCCGTGCAATAGACACCCATTATAAACGGAGAATTTCTCCACTTTTGCTCATGGTACTCTGAGAGGCACCGAGAAAAAACGGTAAAAGATAGGGAAAAGATGAAAACATGAGTGAATACATGAGACCTGTGGCAACATTTGAGAGTTGGAATGGAGTCTGTAGCTCAAAGTATGGAGACACTGTAAAGGCTAGAAAAAGCCCAAAGATTAGTCTCTTTCTCCCCCCTGCTGCCATTGATTTCCTATGGGACAGCTGACCGTCTGGACGTTTTTCTGACATCTCACCTTCAGGAGCCCACAAAATCCAAACGAAGCCAGGAATGGAAAAGTTACGAATAACTTTTGATTAGAAAGAGTTGATCTGGAATCCCTGCAAGTTTGAAGCCGGTGGGATAAACGGTGTATGAGAAGATGTTTTTTTTAGGAAAGGCAGTTTTATGCAGTTTTAAGGCAAATTCTTACTTTGAAAGGGCAATTACGTCACTTCCTGTTGGATTTAGGTCAGGGGTCACTGCGCGTGATTTTTAGGTCTTGAGACGAACACGGCAGTTTCAATTTTTGTGTGCCTAGGTGGCGCTAGAGAGCTCATTTTGGCACTTTATGGGTTAATTTCATGATTGCATAAAATTTTTCACCAGTTCTGATGTGCATGCCAATTTTGGTGAGTTTTTGAGCATGTTTAGGGGGTCAAATTCCAGTTCAAAGAGGCGGCGGAAGAAAGAAAGAAAGAAAGAAAGAAATAATAAACCTTCCAAAAACAATAGTGTCCTCGCCTCTGGCGAGGACTGGTCTGCCCCTAATGAAGAGTTAAGAAGCATGAGGGTCCTCGCCTTCGGCGAGGACTCCTCTGTGAATAGTGTTTTGGCTCTGGGCATGTTTCCTAATGAACGTTCAAAATACAAGAGGGTCCTCGCCTTTGGCGAGGACTGCTCCCTGAGCAGTCCTCTGCCTCTAGGCTCGGTCCCTAATTAATAGCCAATAGATCTAATTTTAAATCAGACTAGCAAGTGTACCGTAAATTAAGAAATTTTGTAACTAAATTAAATAAAAAGAAAAGTATATTATGAAAATAAGATAAACGAGATAAAGAATGATAGTCGGAAAGTATGAAGTACACTTAACAGTCTGATGGGAAAGAGTCATCGATCTACCCCATCTTTTTTTGAGACAGAAGGACATTTTCTCACCAAACCAACCGAGATAGAAAATTACCTAAACAATTATTTTATTAAAAAAAATTGATGATTTGAGAAATAACTTTCAAGACATGGACAATGAATCATCGTATTTATTAATAAGAGATAAAATGTCAGGGAAAAATTGCAATTTATTTTGAAACAGTAAATATTAGTTATATAGAAAACATGTTGAGAAATTGTAAAGATAAGCCACCAAGTATTGATGGATTAGACAGTAAACTTCTGAAAATGGTGGCTGATTTGATTGCCCCGGTCATCTGTCATATCATCAACCAAAGTTTGATAGAAATGTTATGTCCTCAAAAATGGAAAAAGGCAAAAACAACACCATTGCCAAAGAATGCATGACAGTCTCTTTCTGGACCTAATAGTCGTCCTATAAGTCTACTGCCTGTGTTAAGTCACATCTGCGCATGTGTCGGTGTCTGTAGCTGCCTGTCTGTGCTCTCCCTAACCCGCAATTTTAAACTGATTTATTTTAGCTTTGGAGTGACTTTTAAGCTATCTGCTTGGACATCAATTGTTTTTAATTTTGTTTTTATTTATCTCTTTTAATCGGACGTTATTTTAATCACTGGATGTCCAACCATTAGGGGTTTTAACAGCCAGACAGGGCCTGCTTGACAGGTGGTAAAACTTCCGCCAGCTGACAGTACAGCGATAGCTTATGGCTACATCTTCGGATAATATGCACGCCGATGTGGACCCCCAGCTTGTAAAAGCAGACAAAAAAAAAATCTGACCTGAAAGAGGACATTCGCCGGCTCTCTGGTGAACTAAACATCAAATCCTCCATGCTGACCGCCCTCCAGGAGGTGGCTCATGAACAGTCGCTCCAGATCCTCTCTCTCACGGCGGCCCTTCAGGACACGGTGCACTGGGGTCCCAGCGCTTGGCCTCCACCGTCCTCCAGCTCAACACCGAGTCGCCGGTGGTCCTGGGTGGAGGTGGTCGGCAGGGGTAAGAGAGCCCCTGGCTGTGCTGCCTCACCTCCGCGCCTCTGCCTGTCAAACCGCTACGGCGCCTTGGCATCGGATGGAGATCCAGACGCTGGCACTGCTGACGCTACTGCTGCGGCTCCTTCACTGCCGTCCGGTGCTGCTCCGGCCGATCCGCACTTGGAGGAGTCGGCCTCGGCGTCTCAGCGTGCTGTGGCTCCATCTCCACCGGCCGGTGGTAGCTACTCCTGCGGCGCCCTGCACGGATGGATCCGCGTCTTCCTCGCTGGCACCTGTGGACCGGAGTGCCGTGGCTGCAGGACCCGATCATCGACTCCCGTCCCGGACATCGGCTTCCGCAGCGCGTCGGAGGCTCCTAAAGGAGGCTGTACGGAGATGCTCCGGGGGACTCCTCTCCCACAGCCGGGATGGCGCTGCTCCTGCCGGGGCCTGGACCGCCGAGTCGCCGCAGCTCCTGCCCCCCAGTTCACGCAGCATGGACCGTCCACCTGCCTCATGTGAGTCCCCCAATCCCCATCCTGTTCCTCTTCGTCCTCTTTTCCCTCCTTCCACCATGTTATTTGGAGACAGCATCATCAGGAATATTCGTTTTTTCAACGCCACAACTCGCTGTTTTCCTGGAGCCAGTCCTTGGCAAACTTCCAGAACTACTGCAATCACTCCCTTCATCCATAAACCGGCTGATTTTCCATGTGGGCTCAAACAACACGGCCCGCCGGCAATCAGAGTTGACAAAAATGGATTTTGTTGCTCTTTTTAACCTCTTAAAAAACTGTGGTATGTCGGTTTTTATCAGCGGTCCCCTGCCAACACTGTCCCGCGGAGCAGAACGGCTCCTCTTCCTCAATACATGGGTCCAGGCTGCCTGTAGCACTTATGGATTAACTTTTATTGACAATTTAACCTATTTTGGAACCGGTCCTCTTTTTACAGGGCTGATGGGCTTCACCTGAACAGGCTGGGCAGCCGCATGTTTGCAGCTAACATTCAGCACGCTGTTCAGTGTGCCCCATGTGACTGACAGCTACGCAAATCGGAAGCACACGCCCCCCTGGTTTCCTCTCTGGTTCTTCCCCAACCCACTGCCACATCCATATCCATCCCAGTCAGAATTTCAAATAGGTTTAACAGACCAGCTTCACCATGGATCAATAGCAGCCCCCAAAACTTAGTTCCCATCACACCTGCTTCACACTCACCACACGAGCGCACCCTCAGCACGAACATTAACTTGGCCATGCTGAATGTGCGCTCCCTTTTAAATAAAACTTTTATCATAAATGACCTGATTTTAGATAACAAGTTGGACTGTATTCTTTTAACAGAGACATGGCTTGGCACTGACGCACCTATTGTTCTCACCAAGGACTGCCCACCAAATTTTAATTTTTTATTTTCTTCTAGGGGGGGTAAAAGAGGAGGCGGAACTGCTTCAATCACTAAAAACTCACTGCACTCTACTGAAGTTTCTTTTAACAGCTACTCATCATTTGAGCATCATGCCTTTGTTTTTAGCAGTCCTCCTATTCTTTGTATCACTGCTTACAGACCACCCCACCATTCTACCTCTTTTATCAGTGAATTCTCAGAGTTATTATCAATCATACACACCACATACAACAGAATTTTAATAACTGGTGATTTTAATCTACATGTTGATAATACCAAGGATACAATGTCCAGAGAATTTTTAAACCTTTTAACCTGCATGGATTTTAAACAGCACGTCACACAGCCAACTCACAACAGAGGACACACCCTGGACCAGGTCATAACCTATGGCCTGTCCACTGGTGTGTCCTCTGTTGTTGACCTGGCTGTGTCTGACCACTACTGTGTGTATTTTAACATCACCAGTTTTAGCCATCAGGAGGCCCCAGTGAGAACGGTGAGGAAACGCTACCAAACATCTGAAGTGGCTGCAAATTTTATCCAGATTTTACAGAGCACTCCTGCCGAAATTTTACCTGCACCTTGTGATTTTATTGTTCAAATTTTAACATTAAATTAAAGTCAACACTTGACTCAGTGGCTCCACTTTTAACAAAAACAATAAAAACAAAACCTACACCCCCTAGGAGAAATGATGCTATCAAAAGACTGAAAAGAAAATGCAGGAGTGCAGAGAGGAGGTGGACAAAAAACAAATTGACAGTTCATTTTGAAATTTTACGTGAACAACTCAAATCCTACAATAACACAGTCAAACAGGCAAGAATATCCCACTTTTCAAAACTCATTTCTGATCATAAAAGCAACCCCAAATTTCTTTTCTCCACCTTCGATCTTTTAACCAGCACCAATTTTAATAAACCATCCAACATATCAACAGACGCCCTCTGCGAGGACTTTGCAGACCACTTCAGAAGTAAAATCGATGATATCAGATCCAGTCTTTTATACCAACAGAATGTAATTATTAACACACCTGGATCATTGCTTTTACCTGACGAAACACTGGAGAGTTTTGCCCTGGTTGATGCAAGGACACTTGGTCGAGTTTTCTCCCAGGTAAACCCAACAACCTGCCTTTTAGATCCGATTCCCACGTCACTTCTAAAAACATTTTATGGATTCTTTTTTTTTTTTAAATATTTTATTTTTGCATTTTAAATGTGCATTTTACAAAAAGCACAACAACAAAAAAATAAAATAAAATAAAATAAATAAATACTAGCCCCCCTCCCTTGCTCACACACACAAAAAAAAAAAAAAAAAAGCTCCATTTACTATATTTTGTACAGAGAAGTACATAACATATAGTGCCAGTTGCTTTACAAGGTTGTACCTACACAGTTTAAGTAAGGCTGCCAAATTTTAACAAAAAAATTGTATGACTTTCTTAGAGTGTATGTTATTTTTTCTAAAGGCACACAACTGTTCATTTCTATATACCATTTGGTTAGAGACAGGGGGGAATCAGACTTCCATGTAACAGCAATACATTTTCTAGCCACTGCCAGAGCTATTTTAAGAAATTTTGTTTGGTATTTATTTAATGGTTTCTCAATTTTCCTAAAATTTCCAATCAGACAGAGTTCAGGATCCAGAGGTATCAAGGTTTTGGTAATATTAGATAGAGTATCACACAAGTCCCGCCAAAAATCTCTGACTTTCACACATGACCAAGTACAATGTAAAAATGAGCCGACGTCTTTTTCACATCGGAAACATACATCAGACAGTTCAGATTTAGACCTGTGAATTTTTTCTGGAGTTATTAAAATATGGTATGACATGCATAAATGTATTGGACAAAGATTCGGTCTGTCGCTAAAGTCACCTCTGAAACAAAACCAGCTCATTCCATTGACTGTAAACAACAAGATTCTGGAAACCTGGTATCAAAATGGAATACGTATCTTGGAGGACTGCTTTGAGAAAGGATCTTTGATGACTTTTGAACAACTGAAAGGCAAATACAATCTGTCAAACAAAACCTTTTTTTGTTATCTTCAATTGCGATCATTTCTAAGCAGTAGGAAGAATGCATTGTTACCCAATCTCACAGAACTGGAGAAATTATTGCACAATGGAGAGCCATGTAAATTTATTTCTAAAGTGTATTCTGTGTTGATAAAAGAATGCCCTAAACCAGCATTGTATAAATCCAAAGAAAGGTGGGAATCGGACTTAAATATTACAATTGAAGATGCCCTCTGGTCTGATTTATGTCAGGACAGCATATTTGCTACCACTAATTCACGATATAGACTCATCCATTACAACTTTCTCCATCATTTTATGGATTCTTTGAGGAACAGATTTTAAATATAGTGAATTACTCTCTTCAGACGGGTGTCTTCCCCACTGCCTTCAAAACAGCAGTGGTGAAGCCCCTTCTGAAGAAGAGCAATTTAGATCCCAACACTTTTAATAATTACCGACCTGTATCCAACTTACCGTTTTTAAGTACGATTTTAGAAAAACTGGTTTTTAACCAAGTTAATGACTTTTTAAAAAGAAACAGTATTTTAGAGAAATATCAGTCTGGTTTTAGGATGAACCACAGTACCGAGACAGCCCTTTTAAAGATTTTAAATGATATCAGGATGAATGTTGATTCACAAAAACTCACAGTCTTGGTACTACTAGATCTAAGCGCTGCCTTGGATACAGTCGACCATCACATTTTATTACACAGACTTAGAAACCTGGTGGGCCTCTCTGGTACTGTTTTTAACTGGTTCAGCTCTTATATCACAGATCGTTGTTTCTTTGTAAGTATGGATACATGTTCCTCCAGAACACATGAAATTAGGTGTGGGGTGCCCCAAGGGTCGTTTTTAGGTCCAATCCTTTTTAATCTATACATGCTTCCCCTTAGGGACGTCATCAGGAGGCACGGCATTAGCTTCCACAGCTACGCAGATGACACACAACTGTACATCGCCGTGTCTCCTGATGACACAGGGCCAATTGATACCCTTTTTAACTGTATTTTAGATATCAAGTCATGGATGGCAGTGAATTTCCTGCAGCTCAACCAGGACAAAACAGAGGTTTTAATTGTTGGTCCTGAAGGCAAGAGAGAGAAACTTTTACCAAAACTACAAGATTTTAAACCTTCACAATGTGTGAAGAACCTGGGTGTCATTTTCGACTCTGAGCTTAGTTTTATTCCACACATCAAAAATGTAACAAAGATAGGTTTTTATCATCTTAAGAATATAGCCAGAGTCCGCCCGTTTCTCTCTCAGGCTAACACGGAGGTGCTGATGCATGCTTTTATTTCCTGTCGTTTAGATTACTGTAATGCCCTGCTCTCTGGTCTTCCCAAAAAGACCATCTATAACCTGCAGCTACTCCAAAACTCAGCCGCACGGGTGCTGACGAGGACCAGAGGGCGGGAGCACATTACACCAGTTTTAGAATCGCTGCATTGGCTCCCCGTGTGTTTCAGGATCGATTTTAAGGTTCTTTTATTAGTTTTTAAATGTCTTAACGGTCTGGGGCCATCTTATTTATCTGACCTGCTTTTATCATATCAACCCTCGCAGAGCCTGAGGTCCTCCGGCACTGGCCTTTTAATTGTTCCAAGAGTTAGAACAAAAACCCACGGGGAGGCTGCATTCAGCCATTATGGCCCTCACTTAATGGAACAGCCTGCCGGAGAACATCAGGACTGCAGAGACTGTTGGTGTTTTTAAAAGGAGGCTCAAGACTCACCTTTTTAAGTTCGCTTTTAACTGAATTCTTTTACTCTTTTAACTCCAATATGTTATTTTTACTTTCTAATGCTTTTAAATTATTTATTTTTAAATCTTTATGCATTTTAGTTTCTAAATCTTCATTTATTTATTAGTAACATTATTTTAATTGTTAAATCTTTAATTTTTCCTAATCTTACATTTTTATGTATTTTATCACTATTTTATCTCTTACTTGTTTTATCGTATCATATTGCCTTTAGCCTTTTAGTCTTTTAGTTTTTAGCTCCAGTGTTTCCTCATGGGGGGCCTCCACACTGGGAGGTGTGTCCGGTCTGCCTGCGGGGATGGCGCCCTGGAGATCCATCAGGCCCAGAGGACTTGGGGGCTCTGCACCATGTGTGGAGTCCACCACTGTCTGTCTGGGTCGGGGTGGTCTCTGTGGCGGCATTCCCTGTGACTGTCGGCTGTGGCGCCTCTCAGTGTGGATGGCTCCCCATAGGTGGTCCTTTCCTCACCTGGTTCCTCAGTGCCCAGCCATGTCATTGACTATATTGACTGTGTGTGTGTGCGTGTGTGCGTGTGTGCATGTGTTTATATGTGGGGGTGGGAGGGGCGGGTTTTCAATATGTATTGTTGTTTGTTTGTCTTTTATTCTGTGAAGCATTTTGTGCTGCATTTTAATGTATGAAAAGTGCTATACAAATAAAGTTTGATTGATTGATTGATGATTGGTTAATGGATATAGAACAAAAGAAATTAGTAGGAGCAGTTTTGCTGGATTTCACAGCAGCTTTTATTGATTATGAATTATTAATTAAAAAGCTGGTATGTTATGGGTTCTCACAATCAGCAACATTATGGTTGAAAAGTTATTTAACAAATAGAAAACAACAGGTTTATTTCAATGGTAGTTATTCTGATGGGAGGGAGGTCAGCTGTGGAGTGCCTCAAGGGAGCTGCTTGGGGCTGTTATTATATACAATTTTTACAAATGATTTATCACTAACATTAAATAAGGCTACTATAGCAATGTATGCAGATGATTCTACAATTTGGTTGTCAGCACCTAAATGTTCAGAGTTAAATACATCCCTACAGCAGGAACTGCAATCTGTGGTGGAATGGATAAGAAAAAATAAGTTGGTTCTTAATGTATCGAAAACAAACAGTATTATATTTGGCACATCACATACTTTACAACAACAGCCTGAATTGAATCTTATTATAAATAATGTGTCTGTGAAACAAGTACAAGAAACAACATTACTTGATGTTGTAGTAGATAATAAATTGTTGTGGACTAAACAGATTGATAAGATGGTATCCAAGATGGGAAGTGCTGTTTCTGTTGTGAAAAGGTGTGCAGGTTTTATGCCACTAAGGTTAACTAAACTAGTGTTGCAATCTTTAGTTTTATCAGTTCTGGACTACTGTCCAGTAGTCTGGTCTAATACATCACAAGAAAATATAAAAAAGTTGCAAATTGTACAAAATAGAGCAGCAAGAATAGCTTTGCATTGTGGCTACAGAACAAACATTATAGACATGCACAACTATTTGGGCTGGCTGTCGGTTAAGAAAAGATTATTATATTCACTGTTGGTTTTCTTTAGAAACATTTTAATTACCAAAAAACCATCAATCTTGTACAAAAATGTATATTTTAGTTCAGACAGACACAGATATGCAACCAGACATGCTACCAGAGGAAATTTTACACTACCTAAATCAAACACAAACACAATTAAACGAATGGTTATGTACAGAGCTATGCAAGAATGGAACAAATTACCAGAAAACATTACACAAGAAAATAGTAAAATAATTTTTAAGAAGTTAGTTAAAAAACACCTGTGCACAATAGAGATTTAATATAGGACAATTGGAAGTATAAGCACTACTTAAAAATTGCACCTTTTTGCAACAGAAATAGTTCAGGGGAGATGTATAAGGAAAGAAGGGTAACTGTCAAATCTATTTAATTCTAACTGTCAAATCTGGTTGATTCTGGGATTGAGTTTCAACGGAGCTGGATGTAACATCAAAGCGCTGGAAATTTGAGTTCTATTTGTGTGACCAGTATACATAATATATGTAGATCTGTGTAGATTTTATGATATGTAAATATTACATAACACTACGGACCTGGGGAGCTGTCTTGTATTGTCTGTGTATTGCTGTGTTGTGTATCTGTTTGTATTTTTTTGTGTGTTTATGTTGTATTTGTACGTGGATTATATTGTATGTGATGCAAATTGCATTTATACATTGTAAAGATGTTGTATGGACCCCAGGAAGAATAGTTTTGGCATTGCCATAGCTAATGGGGATCCAAATAAATCAAATCAAAATCTCTGGGGGTGCTGGCCATTGCCGCCCCAGGGGCTTGTTGTTCGAAACCTAGATAAGGGATTAAGCCGGGATATGTTGGTTATCCTGGCTTAACTTAGTGTTGATTCGGTTGTTCGAAAGCAGAGGCACATATGTTGCCATGGATATTTATTCTGTGCACTTAGCCTGGTCCCGACCAGGCTAACAACCAGACTTAGTTTAGCCTGGTGCCTTATTTGTCCATTCAGGTGTCACTGCGATCGGAAATCAATGTGTTTTACCGTCATTTCATGTTCTTACGTACGTCTTTGCCTCATTTTTGAACAAAATACATTAAGCCTACAATAAAAATAAAAAATAAAAACAATTCAAACATTATTTTTGTCATAGCCCAAACATACTTTGACATGCACATATCTTTACCAATAAAAGGATTAATTGTCAGAATAAACATACAAGTAGGTGTATTTGGCATTAACACAATTAGTGGTTATTAGGTTTCATAACTGTATGACCTTCCCAAATTATATTCCCAGCTAACTGGACCAATAACGCCAGTGTACTTTACATCAATGAATGAAAACATGAAGATGAAACCACAATATTCTCATGACCTCATTTTATTTAAATGAAAAATGCTAAAATCAGTCACTGTCTGCTTTGAGGTGTGGAGAGAAAGAGAGAAATAATATTGATTAATATGTTGCATCACAGTCATGCTTACAATGTGCATTAAAGTTACTTCTTTCTCTAGTTTCTTAATTTCCAAGTGCAGTTTCCTTGAGGTCTTTCTTTTGTCTGTCAAGCTCCACGTCCTGCAGCTTTCTCTTTTCACACTGGAGCTTGACATCTGATGACTTGCTTTTATCTTAAGCGATTTATACTTTTTCTAAAAACAAAACATGAATGCAATCCTGATATAAGCAGCTATTTAATGAAACTGCAAAAAGCAGCTATTTTCAACAACCCTGCTATGAGCAGCTATTTGATAAGAACTGCAAAAAGGCAACTATTTTAAGGCAGCTTTAACAAAACACCTTATAAAAGGCAGCTATTTTATCAAAAAACAAAAAAACTCATTAAAAGGCTATCTGCTTTGAGCTGTGGAGAGAAAGAGAAATAATATTGATTAATACATTGCATCACAGTCATGCTTACAATGTGCATTAAAATCCCTTCTTTCTCTAGTTTCTTAATTTCTAATCCCAATTTCCTTAAGGTTTTTCTTTTAATTTGTCAATTTGTCTTACACTGCAAGACAATCCAAAGTCAGACAGTCCACAGAACACCACTGGTTGATTAATGAATGAATAAAATGATTGATTCCTTGTACAGTATACTGGAATAATCTACCTTGTATGAAGAGAGCGGTTTCTGTGGGTGGGACAGAGTCTGTAGCCGGTTCTGATCCAGGGCGAGCTCTTCCGCTGGTGTGAAATCAGCAGTTGGTTCCCGAGTAATATTACATCCACTGCTCACCTTTAAGGTGAAGTGTACAGCTGTTAATTTGTGAAAGGAACTTTACTTGTAATTATGACAGATTCATTTCCGCAGCAAGTGTATATTTTTAGATTACTTACGCATTCAGTCGGTCCGCAATTGTTTACCACGCACTCTCTCTCTGCTTTATTATCGCTGCAGTGTTTCCTTTCTTTGTGATTATATGTTTTACCTCTTCATAAGTGTCCATGATGAGACGCTGCTCACTGGGTGAGAAGTATGCGGCACACATCCTCTCCATTGCTGCATCGGTAAATCTGTGATCGATCTCGGGGTCTATTTAAGAAAGCCGTGGACGCGCACTCACCTGAATAAGTTACACCTGGCTTGACAAAGCCGCGCCTCCTCAGCCTGGCTTGGTGTTCGAACAACCAATTAAGCCAGGATGGACTTAGGGGAATTTGCTTTTCCACTTCTCCTGGATTGGTTCATTCTACTTTCGAACAACAGGCCTCTGGTCCTTGGGCCTGCGTGGTGTCCTGCGGCCTCTTCGGCTCCCTGGGCGTGGGGTCTGGGTGCTTCTGCGGCCTTGGGGTGCCATACCGCCCGCCTTCCCCCGCGGGCTGGGACATTGGCCCTGAACCCTGGTGATGGTTTTCATAAACACATTGGGAGGGTTCAAATACACGCATGCGTGTTTAATACTTCAGGTCCGTGACGCATCGCAAAGAACTGATGGGATCACCTAAAATGGGCCCACTTGCTTCTCTAACCTACCACACTGCACTGGCAACTCTTCTCCACAATCGGGCTTTCCTCCTCCACCAAGACTCTCACATTTTTGGTGTTCAATATAGACTTCTCTTTTGTTTTTGTTTTTCAGTACAGTATAGTAGACATGTATTTGTTTATTTTTGATAATCTGTATGGAGCACAACCACCTCAAGGCCACAATACATCAGCTACACTGCCTGTTTCTCCTCTGTTTTTCTGTTTGTTTGTTTGTTTGTTTTTCCTCTTTCTTCTCCGCATGCACTGTCGCTATATAACTCAGGACTTAAGCACCTGTCCCTCAATCCCCCCTGCTTGTTCCTTACTTTCCCCTTAACACACCTTGGTGTATCACGGCCCTCTCTGGCTCATATTAGGAAGTTTTTCCAATAAAGGCTGATAGGCTAGTCTACAGGGAGGTTGGGTGACGCTCACAACCACGCACAGTATGGGTGTAAAATACTTGACTGCCAGATTAACAGTGCATCAGTCTTCATGAAAAGCTTACACCCTTTTGTGGCGCTAAGCTACGAAGACTATTGCAGGCAGTAAATAAGAAAAGAAAAAAAAATAGATCACATGTATTGATAAAGTATTGGCTTTTATTGGCAGAGCTTTTATTGCACTTACTCACAGCAACAAGCGTAGCTGTTGTCAACTAGAGTGATCTTGAAGTTATATTCCCTTCATCTGCACCACAGCCCCACCGCTGCAGAATGATGATACATGAACCCGAAACTTTAAAAAGTAATGCCGATAATGGTGGAGCTTACTATTATTACTGTCTTGATTAAATTTACCTTGGGTTGTTTAATACCGGGTCTCGGTACAGATCCCTGCCCGGGTGTTTGATGAAGTCTCCTGGTTGGCCGGTGACAGACTGGTGTCAAACTGTCGTTATAGCCCGTCCGAGCAGTTCATGCCAGGCTCGGATCGAACCCACCACTGGTGATGTACGCATCGTCTCATTTGATGTTGCTCAGTAAGAATCCAGAATGTCATCGCATTTTTTTCCCCAATGGACGCAGGTGTCAAAGCCGTGTTGACAGGACAGAGGCAGAGGAGAAAACCGCAAAATCAGCTGGGGCAGTGCAGGCGGGGCATCAAGACCACTGTGGCTTTAGGGCAGATATTTTTTTTAAAGGACACAGGGCCAGATTAGGAGGGCACGAGAGCCATGGCCCTTGTGGCCCTCGTGAAATTCCTGCCCTGACCCTGACCACTGGCATTGGCAAAAGAACTGGAGTTGGTCCCCGAACGTTGCACTGCGGCTGCCCACTGTTCCCAGTGTATACAGTAGGTTGGGTCAAATGCAGAGGTCAAATTTTGTTTCAATGTACTGTATGTAATGTGCTGAGAAAGGACAATAAAGAATCTTCTTCCTCTAATAATTACTTAACTTATTTCTCCACACCCTTAAGTGAGAACATCTGCAAGTTGAAGAGGTGAAATTAACTGGTGACAATGAGTTGGTGTATCCACGTGCAGTTGATGTTAACCAGGCAACAAGCCAAAATGCCGCAATCAGGAGGACTCAGCTACAATGCCAGGTTTGACGAAATAGAATCGAAACTGGATAAATTATTGGAAATAAACTCCTCCACAAACACACTTTTGAACTCTGTAGTTCAGAGAGTGGATGCACTTGACACAAAAATGGAGGCCTTGATGGGTGAAACGGACGACCAGGGAGTCAAATTAGACTCTCAGGAAAATCGTGTCTCTGAGCTTGAGAGGAAATTACAACAGGCGACCGACCACATTGATCAGCTGGAAAACCGACATCGTTAAAATAATTTAAGGCTTCCGAATGTGACAGTTGCTACCAAAAATAAAAAAAAAAAAAAAAACTATGGAACTGATGAGGACAATGGTGACAACCTGACTTAATGGAATTAGGGGAGATGTTTTGATGAATCATTTACAGGATTAATTATGGAATATTGACTGAGTAATGCACACACAGACTTAAGTATTTACGACGGTGAAATATTACCACCTTGAGTTTTTTTTTTTCTCTCCTCTGTGTTTTTGTTTATAAAGAATATTATAAGAGCCTGTATAAGATAATTTGGATGAGAAACAGCTGAGAAGAGGCTGATTGGATTAGTGGGTGGAGACGGGGGAGCACCTGTTGTTTTTTTTATGTTGGTTCCTCTTATCTCCTTCTTTTTCTTTTTTTTTGTGTGCGTGTGTAGCTGTCATTTTAGTTTTAGTAGTAAAGAATACAACCCTACTAGGAAATTTTCTCACCTATTAAGCCATAATTTAGTTATTTGTGGGGTTTTGTTCCTTTTTAATTCCTTCTTTCTTTTCTTTTCCTCTCTTTATCCTCCTTTTTTTCTCTTCCTTTGTTAATGTTGAAGGATGAAATGGACGGAATCAATAAACTGTTGTAAAAGTGTACATGAATTTAGAACAGTATGGACATTGTAGCCTAATTATTCACTCTTTAATTATGTGTTTTGACTTGCTCTTATTGAAAGATTAGGTTACTCTTGGTTTGAATTAAGCCCTCAAGAAAGGAGGAGGGGAGGGGAGGGGAGGAAAGAAAGAAAAGGGGGGGAAAAAAAGTAGTGGAGTAGATAGACTGTGTAAAATTCCTTAAAGGGACTTTCCCCTCTTTTTTCCCCACTCATTTTTGTTTGATTAAGCTTATTTATTGTTTTGTACGGTGGCCGAGACCCACCATCGCTGCAAATACAAAAAACGCTGCAAATAAAAAGAAACGCCGCGATGCAAATAAAAAAAAGCAATGACGCAAATAAAAAAGCAACGATGCAAATAAAAAAGCCACAACGGAAGTGCATGCGTAAGCATGTATCTAGGTCATTGCTTTACACGCCAAGATAGAGCAGGGGTTTACAGCTCTAACAAAGCATGTTCCTAAAAGAATTAGATAGGGAAGTGTAGTGTCTGGCAACTCACGTGGTGAGTATGTGTGACTATGCGTGATGACGTCACATACATAACATGTATGGAGGCGGAAAGGGAAGTCAATAAAGAGTGTCATGACTATCCGAGTGGGTACGAGAGTTAATGTTAATAAGAAGAAGTGAGAAACATTACAAATGGCGACGAGAATCTAAAATGGTACGCGGAGAAAGCAAAACCAGTTGGAACTAACGTCAAATCTGACAAGGAGGAGGAAGAAAAGTGAACGGACTGTGAGCATGGCGCTACCGGCGGTAACCTTTGATGTGTCGAGCAACTCGGCTAATGTCGGCGTCCGCTGGCAAAAATGGCTAAATAGTTTTGAACTCTATTTAGTTGCGTCGGGAATCCCCGACAATGCGCGGAAAAGAGCTCTGTTACTACATTTAGCAGGAGCTGAAGTCCAAGACATCTTCTTCACTATGGATGACACTGCAAACGACGGTGGATATGACGGTGCAGTAAACAAACTGAATGACTATTTTACACCGCAGAAAAATATCCCCTATGAGAGACACGTGTTTAGACAAGCAGAGCAAACACAAGGAGAGTCTATAGACAGTTTTGTGCGCAGATTAAAGAAGCTAGCAGCTACATGTGAGTTTGGGGATAACAGAGACGATTTCATACGTGATCAAGTGATTGATAAATGCTCGTCAAACACACTGCGCAGACGCTTGCTGCGAGAAAAAGATTTAAAACTCCCAGACCTCCAAGAAATTGCAAGAGTGATGGAGACAGCAGATTATCAAGCTGAAAGGATGGAGAAATTAACAGTTAATGCTGTGGAAAAGAAATGGGACAATGGTAAAGATAAATCTGCAAGACTCAGATTCTCCAAAACCCAAAGTCTGTCACCACGTGATACAGCATCAAGTGTTTCAGGTGTGGATGTACAGGACACATGAGCCGTGAGTGCACAGTGACAAAAAACAAAAAGTGTAATAACTGTGGGAAAGAAGGACATTTCGCAAAGATGTGTAAGACAAAGAAAACACATAAAGTTAACAGAGTCACAACCACAGTAACACGCCAAGGACCCAGTGACAGTGAAGATGACCATGTGTTTACGGTAAATGAATGTGCTGCTGAGGGAACACTGTCCATATTAATAAATGACCAACCAGTAGACATGTTGATAGATTCAGGGGCTTCATGTAATATTGTGACAGAATCCAAGTTTGAGCAATTGAAGTCAAGAAGTTGCATCAAGCTACAGCATCCAGTGAAGAGAGTCTATCCATTCGGCTCTACAACACCACTCCATGTAAAAGGTGTTTTCACTGCTGGATTCAAAGCTAATGAAATGTCAGAAACAATCACAGCAACAATTCAAGTGATTGAAGAGGCACAAATCTGTGTGTTAGGTAGACACACTGCTGTGAAATTGGGAATTCTGCACATCGGCCCTATTGAACATGTGAACACAGTCCAGCCACAAGACATAAAAGCTTTCACAGCTGAAATAGAGGACAAATACAAAGACTGTTTTCAGGGCTTAGGAAAACTGAAAGACTTTCAGCTGAAGCTGCATGTGGATGACAGTGTACGGCCAGTTGCACAGCCTGTTCGCAAGATACCTTTCAGTGTGAGAAAGCAAGTGGAGGACAAATTGAAACAACTTGAGGAAGCTGATGTCATCGAGAGAGTGAACGGACCAACACCGTGGGTCTCACCTCTGGTTGTGGTACATGGTAAGAAAGAGCCTAGATTGTGTGTGGACATGCACAGAGCGAATGAGGCCATAGTGCAAGAAAGGCACCCCATCCCTGTCATAGACGAAATACTGGAGAACATGACAGGAGCTACAGTATTCTCAAAAATTGATCTGAAGTGGGGATACCATCAAATAGAGCTGGAGCCAGAGTCATGGTCGCTCACCACTTTTGTAACACACACAGGGCTATGGCGTTACAAGAGGCTGATGTTCGGTATCTCATCTGCACCTGAGATATATCAGCACATCATTGGACAAGTCTTACAAGCCATTCCTGGAGTGCACAACATATCAGATGACATCATTGTATCAGGAGAAACCATACAGCAACATGACGAGAGGCTGCACCAAGTCATACAACGGTTGCAAGAGAGGCATCTGACAGTCAACAGCAAAAAGTGCCAATTCAGAATGTCACAACTGGAATTCATGGGACACGTGCTATCCAAAAATGGAATAGGAGCAGCTCAGTCTAAGATCGAGGCAGTGGAGAATACACGTCGACCAACGAATGCTGCTGAGGTGAGGAGCTTTTTGGGACTTGTGAATTATTGTGGCAGGTTCATCCCTAATCTAGCCACAATGTCTGAACCGCTCAGGAGGCTCACAAGGCAGTCCTGTAAATGGACATGGGGATCAGAGCAGGAAACAGCATTTGTGGAGTTAAAGAGACAGCTGGCCAGTTCTCATGTAATGGCATATTTCAAACAAGATGCGGAGACACACGTGGTTGTGGATGCTAGTCCAGTGGGATTAGGAGCTATACTGAGCCAGAAACAAAGTGACGGAACACACAAGCCTGTCTACTATGCTAGCCGAGCCTTGTCTGATGTAGAGCGTCGCTATTCCCAGACTGAAAGAGAAGCCCTCGCTATTGTGTGGGCATGTGAGAAATTTCATGTGTTTCACTATGGAAAAGACTTTGTGTTGGTCACCGACCATAAACCTCTGGAAACAATCTATTCACCAAAGTCCAAACCGCCAGCCAGGATTGAAAGATGGGCTTTGCGGCTGCAGCCCTATCGCTTTAAGGTCGTCTATAAGCCAGGCCCACAGAACGCAGCTGATTCGCTGTCACGCCTAACAGTCAACCAGCCAGTACAGAAAGGAACAATGGAGGACCACGTTTACTGGGTGGCTCAACATGCAGTGCCGCATGCTTTTACACCACAGCAAATCGAGGAATTGTCAGCAGCAGACCCCACTCTAGTTGCTTTACGGAGCTGTATCAAAACTGGTGACTGGAGTAAATGTGAACCTGTTTATCAGACAGTTAAATCTGAGCTTTCCACTGTGGGGAAAATAGTGCTGAGAGGTTCAAGAATTGTGACTCCTCAGGCCGCACGACGACAGACACTGATGTTGGCTCATGAAGGTCATCAAGGAATAGTAAAAACAAAACAGAGACTGAGAACAAAAGTGTGGTAGCCGGGAATTGATCGAGAAGCTGAGGAGCTAGTGAGGTCATGTCATGCATGTCAAATCAACAGTCCAACTTCGCAGGAGGTTCCTATCACTAGAACAGAGCTCCCAGCAAAACCATGGCAGATGCTCGCTATGGACTTGTGCGGACCATTACCATCTGCTAGTACTGACTGACTATTACTCCAGGTGGGTGAGTGTTGATATCCTTCAGAACCCCACCTCCGTGAACATAATTAATCGTTTGAGGCACTCATTTGCAACACACGGGCTCCCAGAATGCATTGTGACAGATAATGGCACTCTATTTATGTCAAAGGAATTCAAGACATATCTGCAGGAACATGGGATAACACATCGCCGTGTCACGCCATACTGGCCTCAGGCGAATGGCGAAGTTGAAAGGCAGAACAGAACACTTTGTAAGGCCATACGTGCAGCTCACGCTGAAGGAAAGGACTGGCGCGCTGAGCTGGACGTTTTCCTTCTGGCTTATCGCAGCACTCCGCACTGTGTCACAGGTCGCAGTCCGGCCGAGCTACTATTCAACCGCCAGATCAGGACCAAACTTCCTGAAGTGTCAGAATCCCAGCTGCAACCTGCGAGACAAGACGCTGCTGTGCGTGCAGCTGATGCTTCGAGAAAGGAGAAGGGACGTGTACATGCAAACAGAGTCAGAAGAGCAAACGAAAGCACGGTGCAACAGGGTGACAAAGTACTGTTACGGCAGCAGAAGAAGAACAAATTAACAACACCATATGAACGTGACCCCTACACAGTGATAAATCGAAAAGGTCAATCAGTCATCATTGAAAAGGATGGCAAGAAAATGATGCGTCATGTATTATTTGTGAAGCTATGGGTTGAGCCTGAACAAGAGACTGCTGAGCCGACTCGTGTAACTGAACCTGTTGAAATACTGCCGGATGACGTTACCCAGCAGGACGGTAGACCTCAAAGAACCAGGAGGCTACCAACTCATCTCACACACTTTGTCACTTAGACAGACAGTGCCATAAAGGGGCAGAATAATCCCCGGCGCATGTCTTAATGGCAGGGTAGTCCACCCCTCGCCATTCAGGTTGTTATAACATGAAAAGAAGGAAAACTAAAAATGCATCTAAAGTAAGAACTCTGAGCTAAAGATTATGGCTTTATTACGTTTTTGTGTAAAAGGAAGAAGTTTAAGTTTCCTAAATTGAAGATTTCGGATATGTTTGATAGCTATATTTTCAGTAAACTGAAGAAGTTTTTGTGAAATTGAGTTTATGGTTGTAATAAGATTTTTGGTTAACTCTATGAGTTTGAATACATCCCTAGCCTTAACAAAACTATTTTGGTTACAGTATAATGAAGGGGAATTTGTGTTTTCTATGCAAGAGTATTAAGCACGAAGATGTGTCACAGTAAAGTTATAACTGAGTCTGTTATAAGTGTAACATGTTGAGAAAACAGTATTGCAAGGTTACGGATGTTATTACAGGTTTGTACATTGTCAACAATTAAGTAGTGTTGATGGTTGTATAATGAGTTATTGTAATGTAAGTCATTATCTAGAAGGGGAGGGATGTAGTGTCTGGCAACTCACGTGGTGAGTATGTGTGACTATGCGTGATGACGTCACGTACGTAACATGTATGGAGGCGGAAAGGGAAGTCGATAAAGAGTGTCATGACTATCCGAGTGGGTACGAGAGTTAATGTTAATAAGAAGAAGTGAGAAACATTACAGGAAGTATGTATGGGATTGTGGGATGTGGTGTTTGAAATTTGTGTTTACATGTCTGTGTATGTGTGGATGTTTTTTCAGGTGTATTTAAGTTTTAAGGCGTCTCTTTATGAGTGTGTATTAGGTTCCCTGGATTCAAGCTGGTGTGATCCTTGTGGCTCAACTTTTGAGGTTATAACTCCTGATTTTGATATAGATTATGGCTAATAAAAATCATGTACAAACTCTTCCGACTACTTTCCAAGTTGCAACCTGGAATGTGAATGGATTACAGGAAAGTACAAAAAAACATAAAGTCCTATATCACTTGGGAAAGCTGTCCATCAACATTGTTTTTTTTACAGGAACTTACTTTAAAGCAGGGCAAATAGAATACCTTAAAAGGCAATGGGTGGGTGAGGCTTTTGAAGCAACATTCTCTTCTAGGAGCAGGGGTGTGGGAATATTAATTAACAAGAGGATACCTTTTAAATTGATCTCCCAACATGCTGATGTATATGGTAGATTCTTAAATTAATAAATGCAAGATGTTTGGAGAACTCTATACCCTCATCAATATCTACAAACCTCCCATTTCAGATATGTTTTTAAATCAAATTCAAAATGTGTTAGACAGCTCACCAACAGGTGTGATTATATTAGGGGGGGACCTGAATAACATATTCAGTGTGCATGACAGCTCAACCAAATAAAGAAAAATTAATCCACCAAAACATTTACTGAAATTTCTTTCTGTTAATGAACTGCAGGATATATGGCAAATATTATATCCCAACACAATAGATTACACATATTTTTCACACCCCCAAAACAGCTATCGTCGGATAGATTACTTATTTATATCCAAGACAGGCCTGGATAGAGTAATATCTAGTAAAATTCACAACATTATAATTTCAGATCATGCCATAGTCACTTGCATTATGTCCCCGAAACAAAATACATTGTCTCACAGGATATGGAAAATGAATAGGAAGTTTTTAATGGACACTGAATTTTTGAAACAAATTAAAGAACACATTAATTTATTTATTCAAACCAATGTAGAGGGTGGAGACCCTCAAGACAGGCCAGAAATTGGGGTAATTTGGGATGCATTCAAAGCTTATATAAGAGGAATAATGTTAGGATTTGCAGCAAAAAAGAGAGTAGTTCTTGATAATGAAATAAACAAAGTGAGAGAACATATAAATTATTTGGAGAAGAAACACAAGAAACAAGTCAATAGTAGATTGCTAACAGAACTACAGGAATGGAAATTAAGACTGGACAGCTTATTACTCAAGAAAGGTAGCGATTTTAGACACAATTCCAATAAGCTTACTTACATATCTGCTCATAAATCAGGGAAACATTTAACCTCATTAGTCAAAAAAGTTTTGAAGAGACAACCCATATCTCTAAAAATGAAACAAAAGATTTGGTTTATACAAATAACCAAATCATTAAAAAAGAATTTAAATCATTTTATGAGAGCCTATATACATCAGTCAATAAGTCATTAATACCTCCCAAAATAATGACACACTTCCACAAATAATGTACCTAGCTACTATTTCTGTGATACCGAAACCAGGCAGAGATTGTGATAGGCCCTCTGATTTTAGACCAATTAGTTTAATTAACTGCGATAAAAAAAATAATTACCAAAGCTATGAATAACAGATTAGCACAAATTCTACCAAATATTATTCATCAATCAAACTGGATTTATACAAAATAGAGATTTAAAAACCAATACCAGAACATGTATATCTTTAATACAGTACGCTAAGAAGTATAAGAAAGACTTAACATTAATGGTGGTTGATGCCGAAAAAGCTTTCAATTGACTGGAATGGTCTTATTTGTACAAGGTGTTAGAGCTTTATGAATTTCCAATAAAATGTATTAATATGGTTAAAACAATCTACAAAGACCCAAAGGCACATGTACATACAAATGTGATTCTTTCAGAACCCTTTTCTTTAAGCAGAGGCACAGCCCAAGGATGCCCTTTATCGCCTTCCTTATTTACAATAGCAATCGAACCTTTGGCTCAAAAAATTAGACAATCAGAAGAGATAACTGGCATTACAGTTGGTAAGAAACAATACAAACTTAGTATATTTGCTGATGATTTATTACTCTATTTAAGTAATATACACACTTCTATTCCATGCGTAATTGAAATTATAACAGAATTTTCGAAGTTGTCAGGATATAAAATGAATGAAGGAAAAACAAAAATAATGGTAATTGATGAAAGTATAAAAAATCTTGAAAGTTTAAAACAATTTAAAATACAAACAAGGAATATCAAATATCTTAGCTGTTATATGAGTGCAGATAAATCACAGTTGTATAAAGACAATTTTCTCCCATTGATTAAAAAATCTTAAGCAAGACATTGAAAGGTGGTCTGACTTGAGGATTAATTTAATCAGTAGAATAAACCTTTTTAAGATGATGTGGCTGCCTAAATTTCTTTATGTATGTTACGGCTGCAGGGCCGTGTGTGTGGATGGTTATTTCTTTTCTCTGCTGTCTCCAGGTTTGGCACCTCCCCTCCTACTGCAAATGGCTGGTAACTACTCACACCCGTCAGCCGTTACCCATCAGGCCCTGGGGCAGCATTAAAACCTTCACAGCGAGGCATATTTCCCTTTTTTTGGAGTCTCTTGAGACAGCCACTCGGTGAGCTGTGTGTATTCCCTGACCACTTCTAGAGGCAGTTGTGTGCCGGTTGTCGGCAGATCGGCCTCACCTTTTGTGTGACGCCTCATGGCACCTCATTGTGTTACGCCCTCCATCCCCTGGGCTCCATCAAGGGCCGTAACAATGTATTTCAGACTATTTCTATTACCCCGCCAAAAGCCTTCTTTAAAGAAGTTAATACACTACTTTCTTTGTTTATTTGGTCTAAAAAAGCTCACAGATTAAAGAGGAAATTACTGTATTATCCTAGAGGGGAGGCTGGTTTAAACCTTCCTAATCTAGAGTTTTATCATAATGCAGCTCAGATGTTTTATATTGACCATATAATTAACAAAGCACATGAGGAACCATGGATAGATACTTAAAACCATCAGTTACAGCCAAATAGTTTACTCTTAGCACTCTTCTCCAAGTGAAAAATTAAAACGGTAAATTTCGTTATTAACTGTACATCAAATCCTCGGAAAAAAATGAAAAAAATACTAGGTCAAGAAATAGAATCCCAAAACATATACACATTTGGAATAATTCATCAATAACTATTTAAAATGCTCACCTACACTGGAAGACGTAGATAAATGGTGGGATAAAAAATTTATCGGACTTTATAAACCAGAATTCAGTACTTTCATTTTAGGAACTAAAGCATAAATATAAACTAAAAGACATAGAATTTTTCAAGTACTTGCAATTGAAAAACTGGATAACAGAAAACTTCAATATGAGAAATAGAGCTTTAACTCAGATAGAGGAAATTCTGAATAAAGGGGGAAAAAAGAGACGGATTGTAGGTGCTGTATACAAAATTCTTATCAAAGCCGAGAGCAATGAGGAGCTTCTACAGAACATATATAACAAATGGAATGAAGATCTTAGTATGTTAGATGTGGGGGAAAAATGTTTGTAATTGTAAAGTTGCATTCTCACCAATAATTTGTCTCTTGCAAAATGTTAAGGATTTAAGATACCCAGCTGGGTGGCATGATTCTCATCTTTGGTTTACAAGAAGCTAATATTACAAAACTGGAAAAATAAAGAAGCGCCTACATTTCAAAAATGGAAAACTTTAATGAAATATTATTTAAGTATAGAGAGAACAATGTCGGAAGACAGTAATAATGAGAAACATTTTTACAAGGTATGGAACCCAGTTTATGAAGCTCTGTAAGTGAGTGGAGATAGATTGTGTATGTTGGTGTATATGGGGAAGGGTTATTACCTGCTATGACAATGTAAACAATTGTATATGTGGAGGTAAACTGGGTCATCTATGAATTCTAATTTTTTGAAGAGTTTGTGTTTATACAAAATAATGAAGTATGGAAAGTGTTGTATTCAGACCCTTGCTCACGCAATAAATTAATTATAATTATAATTATTTATTTTTTTTAAATTCTAATTATTATAATTATAATTATTTAAAAAAAAAAAAAAAAAAGCTTCCTGGAATGATTTGAATGTTGAGCCTGATATTGTAATTTTTTTCTTTAAAGAAAGACGACAATTCTTTGCAAGTAGTGGAAGAGGCCTGGTCTATTGAGTTTAAGGTTGAATGTGGATTTAGAATGCTATTTATGGTTGGGAATAATATTCTGGGATTGTTTGAGTTGGCCATTACAATGTAAGAGAAATGGACACATCTCTCATCCCGCACTGCTTTATTGTATATAGTGATAAGTCCTTTGTATATATTGTGGTGGACAGGCATTTTATGTTTTCTCCATTTGCATTCCGCTCTGTGACATTCACATTTCAATTTACAGATAGCAGTGGCTCGCCAGGGCATGGATCTCACCATAGGCTTTTTCTTCACCTTTATGGGCGTAACGGTGTCAAGCACATAAAGAAGTTGGGTGTTAAAGTGAGCTTTAAGGTCATGTATGGAACTGGAAGAGGGGAGAGACAATGTAGTTTGACTAATACTATGAGAGGACTAAGCGACTGCACAGGAATCTATATAGCGTTTCTTAATTAAGTGATTTATTCTTTGCTTTGTGGTGGATAAGGGTGCGGCCATGTCGATGTGTTGGTCCTTTAACATGTTGAATGAAGTCAAAAGAGTCAATGAGTTTTAAAAACTCAAGGGCCTTTGAATCATCACTCTGATCTACAAGAGTGCAATAGATGGTCACAAGAAGTGCTGGATTAACATTTGGCCTTTGTAGAGATACAGCTACATATTCAAAGGAGGTGGAAAAAAACTTAGGTCAGCTTAAGAGCAGTAAAAGTAATATGAATAAATAATAGCAGCACCTCCCTCCCTCTTATGTGGCTTTGAAGAGTGAATGAAACTAAAATCAGGGGGGAAGCTTCAAAACAACTGGCAGAGTTAGCATGGGATAACTAGGTCTTCAGTTAAAAATATTAAATGTAATTTGTGCTCAGTCATCAAATCTTGGATGAAAAAGCTATTGTTGGTGAGGGACCATTTTGGTCTTAGAGGCAAGTGGATGATCAGAGGAGGAAGAATGTTGGTCTTTGAGGGGCATAATACAGACAGGTGCAAGTGTCCTTTTGATATAAACAAGATTTTTCTTAACCACTAGATTTTTCTGTGAATGCCTGTTGGAAATCCTGACAGGAATGTACAACCACTGGTGTACGTGTTGGAACTATTGTGCCTGGACTGGGGCCAGGGCAACATCAATCATGGACAGACAGTTCAGCACTGAACCGGTGGATGGGCGTGTTGTGAAGTCGTGAAGGGCAGGTGGATATGGAAACACGGGGATAGTAAATGCTGTAAGCTAGGTTTGCAGAAAGTGTCCGCACGCTAGCTTTGTTCAAATGAACACCATCTGCAGCAAAGGATGTCCGTGATCCCAGAAAAGATTAGAGTTGTCAATAAAGTGCCTGCTGCTGTTTTCATATGCAGAGGAAAGCCAAGAGTTAGTGCTGAGTAGCCTACTGAAACGCCCCATTTCGCACTGCAATGTGACTGTTTAAGGACGTTAAAGAGACTTATAAAGTCTTATTTTGATAGTTTGGACCGCTGTTTTTTTATGTTGTTTGTGCTGACGTGCATTATGATCTTCCCTTTCTTTCAAAAATGCTTCAGAAAGTATAGTTGCAGATCAGCTGGGTGACTTTCTCCATGATAATAATTTATTTGAGGAATTTCAGTCAGGATTTAGAGTGCATCATAGCACAGAGACAGCACTAGTAAAATTACAAATTATCTTCTGATTGCCTAAGACGAAGGACTCATATCTGTACTTATTTTACTGTATTTGTTTTATTAAATCTTAGTGTCGCATTTGACACAATTGACCATCAAATTCTGCTACAGAGACTGGAACATTTAATTAGCCTTAAAGGTTCTGCACTATCCATCCATCCATTTTCGTAGATCGGGAGCCAGAGCCTTCAGCTATCAAGCACCTCTTCTGTGGAATCATCTTCCTGTTGCGGTCTGGGAGGCAGACACTGTCTCCACATTTAAAACAAGACTTAAGACTTTCCTTTTTGATAAAGCTCATAGTCAGGGCTGGCTCAGACTTGTTAACTCACTTGTTAACTCGGCTCTATTGCATGTCACTAACTCGGCTCCTTCTCTGGAGCCTTTGTGCTCCACTGTCTGGCAGGTTACCTCGTATTGCAGCTATGCCAGGATAGTGTGACGTGGTCGTGCTGCTGCCATGGTCCTGCCTGATGCCTACTACTGCTGCTGTTATCATTAGTCATACTTCTACTGTCATTATACACTGTAGGGGAAATACCTCTTTGAGAATATTTGCACTCGTAATAAAATTTTGGGGCACCACCCTCCTAATGGGGGAAGCGACTCATCAAATTATTAACTCCGTAAGTCACTTATTAATTCATCAGCATGTTTATCAATAATGAATCAATCTCAATATCTGGGTTATGAATTCTCTATACAGTGATCTCAGCTCCTGTCAAAAAGATATATACACAGACAACGACTTGGCGATAAATGAAGATTTATTTAAGCTAAATATGTAACAACTGAATAAATAAATAGCAAGTGATAATCATATGACACAACACAAAATCAACAGTATATAAATGGAATGAAATGAGAGGTAACACTTGTATGAGTTACTAAGTTTGGCGATAGTGGGACAGAGTATATTAAGATATATATATATATCTATATATCTATATCTATATATATATATATATATATATACACATATCTATATATATATATATATATATATATATATCTTTATATATATGTTGAGAATGCAGGGATGTGCAAAACCATTCACCTAATGAAACCTAAATTAAAATCAGGATAATTAACTAAGCCTCCTGCTCAACCTCACTCTTCACCATACAGTGGCTCACTCAAGTTATGGAAGTTCTTTGCCTACTTTTTAGCAGCGGGATCAAAGGCAAAGCTCTTCTTGACGCCCCAGACTGTCACTTCGCAGCTCCCGGACTTTCCAGCAGAATGAAGCCGGCTGTCTCACAGCAGTGTGGGAGCGGTTGGGTCTGCAATGTCCCGTGGGTGCCCCAGGTTGGTTGCCTTACGCTGCAGAAAGCCTTTGGGCTTGGCACAAGAACCACTGTGGCAAGTGGCTGGCAGCAGCTGGTTCCGATGAATCTGGGGCAAAGAGCTCAGTCGGCAGGTGCTGGTCTACTTGGTTGTGATTACTCACTAATAATAATGGTGAAAACAATATCGTTGGCCGTTCGATATTGTTGCCAAAGTTATTATTAAAGCGCAAAAATGTTGAAAACACTGGTGATAAAAGAAAACTGGGTCAGCAAAATTTAAAAGTTTAAAAGAACTTTGATCGTGAGCACAAAAGAGTTACGTAGGAGCAAGTAGATTAAGTAAAAAAAAAAGAAAGAGCATAAGCAAACATAAAAGCAAGAGACTAAAAATGAAAAAGAGCACAACACGAGAGTATACAAAAAGCAGAAATTACAGAAGGATGGAAAATACAAGAGGCAAGAGAGTGACAAGGGTAACAAGAGGAATAAAACAAGAGGAATCACAAGAACGTAATAAGCAAGAGAGCAAGCCGCGCCGAGCACACTCCTATTTGTCTGGCCAAAGTGGGCGGATTTGATGAGGTGGCCTCTCTCTAGTTATAGTCTCATCATGTTATTTTGGAGGAAACTTAATGCCTTTCTTATACGACGTCTAATACTTTGACATGTTACGCGCAATGGACACATACTCTTCCCATTATAGTCAAAATTGATTCTTAACATCCAATTAAAAATACATATTAACATTAAATCAAAATACAATTATTATGCCGTGGTATCAGCTAGGCTACTTCAAATACACACACCCTAGACTAGTTGCAATATATAATGAAAAACAAAATGAAGAAGCACATATTCATGCAAACAAGTTGATTAATAATCCCCAATTATATCTTAATTCAAACTATAAAGTTGACTTCCTTACGGGAACTCTTCTTAACTCTTAACAAGATGGCAATGCGGCTCCATGTTAGATGAGGGGTTAACAGTTGAAATTGAAATTGAATTTTGCAACTTATCAATCTTTTGTTTTACAGGGTTAAAGCAAAGTATTATTTAGATAGAAAGCATGATTATGCACGTGTATAAGTTAAGGACATAGAAAAGCAACCAACAAAGAGGAAATGAATGTATAATTTCACTTCCAACAGACATTTCAATTTTGTCACACAGAAACATTTGGTAAGAGAGGGGATGGCGTGAATCCCCCAGGTGACAGGAAGGGATGGGATGTGTTGGAGAAAGGAAGCATTGTCTTAGGCCCTGTTTAGACTACAACAGTTTCTCTAAAAACGGAAAAGTCTGTCCTTTGCGTTTTAAAAAACGTCTGCGTTTATATGACTACGTTATTGAAACAATCCCCATTCACACAGAGCCGCAAAGTCTACTGGAAAAGCTGTAGTATGCACACCAGGCCAATGGGTGGCAGTGTAAATTTGCAAAGCAACACAGCATGACGCCATGCGCTGAAGTGCCTTCCTGTACTACGCTGTGATTACAAACCAAAACAAAGAAGACCCAATGGTGAAAGCATGCACAGATAACTTTGTCTGGATGGACGACGAGGTGGAGTTGCTACAGTAACAGATCTACACTTCACTTCAAATCAACAGGGTGAGCAGCACAAACAGAGCTCAGAATTGTTGTTGTGACGGTCGACATGCCTAATGACTAGAACCGTAATGCGCATGTACGAAACGTTGCCATTTTCAAAAAGTTGCACTCTGGGACCCGTTTTCAAAATGTTGCGTTTTCAGGCACCCAAAACGCCACCATTCTCAGTTTGTCGTCGTATAAACAGGGCCTTAAGATCCTAGCAGGGCTGTTAAACAAGGCGCGTCGCCTCAGGGCGGAGGAGGGGACCCTTTTATAAGTTAATGACTTAAAAAGCATTTGAAGTACCTCAAATGAAACCTTTACCCCCCTCCTTTTTGGCGCCCAGATGTCTGGAGGACGCATCACCGGAGTAAGCTCGGGGGCAGGGTAATAAGCATTTGACCCTTGCTTGTGCCCTTCTCATTGTCTTATTTACTTGTAGTCCAGAATCTGGAGAGTTGAGGAAGGCGGTATGCTCCTACAACACACATGATTATTGTCATATACATATACTATCATATATTAATATATACTTACAACATATTGTACCTCAATAGCCATATATTATTACTTAAATTAATGTTGTTGTGAGCTACTGTCATTACTGTCTGTCCTGCATCCCTCTCTGGCTCTGTCTCTCTTTATGTATCATTTTGTCATTTAGGATTACTATGAATTTATTATGTTGACCTGTTCTGCATGAAAGTTACAGTTACATGTCACTACATTAGTCAGCCATAGAGAAAAATGATGATGATTCACAAGTGCACTGATGACCACAGTATAAACAGTGCACATGATTTATTACAGAGAAGTCAGTATACGTAAGGATGAAAGACATCACAGACAAAGAACAAAATAAGACAAACTAAATATTTCAACACAATGAGTGATCAAAGTTCTTCTGAATAAAATACAGTATGATTATATAAAAATATATAACACCGAATAATTAAACAGGCCCAAGTAATCAGTACCACATAAGGTTTGTGGAGAGATGCACACTGAAGATATTGGAGGCCATCATGAACAATCCAGATCATCCATTCCACAACGCCTTGATGGACCAAAAAAACTGTAGTGGACGGCTCCTCTCTCTTCGATGCAGGACAGAGAGATGCAGAAGATCCTATATACCAACAGCCATCAGGCTTTATAATTCTTTGACATATAATGGATGAGCTGAAAGATAATTGAATTTCCCCTTGGGGATGAATAAAGTTATTCTTATTCTTATTCTTATTCTTCTTGATAGTGCTTGACAGTTTGATTTCACACAGCATTGTCTATCTGGGTACAGCCTTCATCTTACTGCACTTCACAGGGTCAGATCAGTCACTGGGATAATCTTAATCATTCCCATATTATACTGGTACATAACATCATGTTTCAGATGACTCTGTACAAACACTTTTGTGTGTTCATGAATCATGATCAATCAATCATGAATATATCAAAAAAATCATTACAATTCTTCAACACTATACATGATTATACACAGTGTTATTGAATGTTTCATGAGAACTGTTAAAAGCAATGAGTTGCAGACGTCATTGTTTTGCAAGTCAACAGAAAGTTTCATCCAATCAACATCCAGTCCTAAACAACGTACTATGCATTCTTTACAAAATATAGATAGATTATTTAAAGGAATATTTAACCCATTGTAGTGGAAGATTTAATTACCAATCAGAAGAATGTTCATTAATCAAGTAACTATGTTTATTGATAATGTGTTCATTAATCAGGTAAATGCTTTATATTGCCTAAGTTGATTAAGACTGAAGACTCAGCACATATAGAAATGTGTTATGTATTCATGCATGATAGAAACACTTCACTCAAGCCTAGGTACTGAGACAACACTCACACACAGATGTACTGACTGAAAACACACACACATCCAAGGAGAGCACACAAATGTATTACTGGGAACCTGCAAGATCCTTGGGTCCCACGGATTCTTGAAAACAAGTGTGCCCGAAAACAAAACCATTTTGACCAATAGGTGCAAGATGCACCACTGGATAATTACACTCCCGCATGTTCTGAGGGGCAGTGGGACAATGGACCAAGATGGTCTAATGGACGATTAGACCACTAAAGTCAAGGCCAAACACCTGTTGTTGTTGTTGCCAGCTACTCCAGACGGGGAAAGACGGGATGTCAGTCACGTTCCGGAACATGCCTCAATGAGTTGGTGTGTTTTAATGCCTGATGAAGCACATTAAACTCGATTGTACCTGATTCCTTCGTCTCCAGTGTGTCTCTGAGTGTTCATCTGAGTACCAGCTAACTGAACCTAATTTACTAAAAGAAGCAGTGTTGAAGTCATCGGGAGCTGTTTGGCCCACTCCCAGGCCCCGAGTTTTTACCCTACAAGTGGCGTTGCCAGCCAGGAGGGACAGGACGGTCGGTGCCGGAGACCGGGTGGCGCTGGGCTGCGTGCCGGGGACATACGGCAGACCTAAATCAAAGGTAAGCAGAAATCTTTATTTTCTGCTGCGTATGTCAGTGGCGTACAGTGCTGTGGGCCGCCCAGGTCGAAGGTAATTGACAAAATCCTCCCTTAAAGAACCTAATCCTGGCATGCTGAGTGATTGATTGATTGATTGATTGATTGATTGATTGATTGATTGATTGATTGATTGATTGATTGGGAAATAAGTAATAAAACCAATGAAATGTAATCAACACTACTGGAGACGGCTGAGTCGGCTACAATAAGTGTGACCTTGGTGTGTGTGTGTGTGGAAGTTACAGAGATAGACATGGAGAGTGAATGTGTGTGTGTGTCTGTGGAAGTTAGAGAGATAAGCGGAGAGAATGAATGTGTGTGAATGAGTACTAACAAAGGTATTTAAAGGTGCACCAGAGGAAAAAAGAGAGAATTGTACAATAAAATAAGCCAGTTGAGGGCTAAAAGTACTAAGTAAATAAAACAAGAAAACAAGAAGAAAATAGCCAGTAAAGGGTTAAAAGACTAAGAAAACAAAGTAAGAGCTCAAGCCAGTTGAGGGCTAAAAGTATTAAGTAAATGAAACAAGAAAACAAGAAGAAAATAGCCAGTAAAGGGTTGAACAGCCAGTAAAGGGTTAAAAGTATAACTGCACTGCAGCTGCCAGAGGGCAGAACTGAGAAAAAGTCAGCAGATCGATCACAGTGTAAAAATTGTAATATATCTAAAGTATAACGTGTGAAACTGTTGTAAATACAATGTAACATATATAAGGTATAACATATCAAGACGTTATGAATACCGTTTAAGTATTAAAAGAAAAAAACGAACTCATGAGTATAAAAAGACTGAAAGATCAGTAGACGTCTGACCAACTGACCTGACAGACACAGAAGAGGGAGAGGAGTGAAGGGAGAGAGGAAAAAAGAACCAACTAATAAACTAAGCACATAAATCTCGCTGCTGAAGCAAGATCGGAGATTAAAAGTATTTTATTAAGAGTATTTTACAGTAGATGGAAGAAGGACATAATTTACTAAATGAGATTTGAAGTGAGGAGTACTGCATCACAGAGGGTCCGATAGAATATAACGGAATTCGCACTCACTTCTGGTTAGAAAGCAGCTACCGGGACAGAGAGAGGGTTGAGCATTGGCAAGACGAACAAGAGATTAAACAAAAGCTTTGGAACATCACTAAATTCATTAATTTAAAAAGAATAAAAGAAGCACATCCAAGTGTCCTGTGGGAAGCGATTCTGCGCCAGCTGTGGGTTCCCTACTCACTAAATCCACTGTTACAAAACCTGTGTGATAACTATAAGAACGCTCCTGTGGCTTCACTCCCTCTACAACAAATACAGATAATAGAGCAGACGGATCAAATTGGACACGTTCCACGGCTGCAGATTGCTGTTGTGCCCAGAAAGGTTGAGTGGGAGACAGGGAAGCTTGGGTGTTTAAACCAAATTCCTCAGGAAGACGGGTCACATAAATTAGAGTACAATCCACATAAAGAAAAATTCAAAATTGCTATAACAGTAGGGAACATCATAGTGGTAATACGCACTAGGGAGACAGATCAGACTGGTTTTTAAATGTCTTCATAACTATGTATCACCCCTGTTTTCTGCACTGATAAAAAGACGTTTGAGCTCAAGCCAAATGAACACACGAGCCTCCTACAATGGTGACTGCATTGTTCCCAGGTGTACAACATCATTTGGACAGTCTGCCTTCTCAGTAAAAGGCGTTAACCTATGGAACACTCTACCCACTCACCTGAAATTGGAGACTGATACAAATGCTTTTAACAAAGGACTAAAAGCATGGTTAAAATCAAAACAACAATGTTCACATGTATAAATATGGACTTAGTTTAATATTGTTACTAATATCACGGTTGCGATCATGTATCTTGTTTGTTTTATCTCCTATTGCTGATCATATGCTCTATGATCTTTGAATATTACTGTTTGCAATCATAACATTCTGTTTGTTTTATCCCATTTGTTAATCATATGCGCTGTGTTTTTAGAAAAGCCACCTATGGACTGGTGTTGAAAATTAGCACGTGTGCTACACACACCTAAGCAAAGGCATCTGGTCTGTCCACTGGGACAGTCTCAATGTATTTGTGATGTCCATATCAAATAAAATAAACTTAACTTAACTTAACTAGATCAACAACCAGAAATTCCAAAACAAAGTGAAGCTAAGCAAGGCTACATGGGAGCTAAACAGGGAAAGATGGAGAAAGGAGTTTTAACTCCAGTGGAGATTGTAATGCGTCAACAACGCAATCGAGTGAAACGCATTCAACGTTGTGTGAATAAATGGCACAAAAGGGAAAAATCGCTGGCCTATGGAGGGTACCTTCGATCTAGCATGCTGTGATGAAGTGGAATCAGAGCTAAGACATGTTGAAGCCAGGGACACCAAGGATAGTTATAAAAAAGGAACAAGAGAGCTAAGGAAAGAGAAGTGTTAGGATGGTTCAAACAAATAGGAGGACACAAACAGATGGTGCAGCTGGAGGAAAAGAAAAAAGAACATCAGGATCAAGAAGGGGGGACACCCACTGCACCACCTTTACCCATACCACTGCTTCCCCCCCCATACCTACAGGAGCCAACACCACCAGCAACAGGACAGTATCCACTGATGAGTTCAAAAGATGTGGAAATGGAGGGGCAATTGGAAGGGAAATTCACAATGACTGATGAAACTGGAATGGCCCCTGTTTTCAGAACACATTGTTCATCATGTGGAACTCTGCCAAAAAGAAAAAAGAAAATGGAGGACGATAACAAGCAGCTAGCCAACAAGCTAACGCAGCTACAGCTGGGAGAGCTAAGTAAGCTGGTTAAAAAGAAGAAAGAAAAAGCTAAGGTTCAAGCCCCAGTGATACCAGCAACCCCTACAGCTCACCAGGTTGTCCAGCCTCAAGCACCTCTGCAACCAGCCCCAACAAATCCCAGCCTAGCAGGAAGCAACAATCCTGCCAACGCTACACATCACCATCATTACTATCAGCAGCCAGCACCAAGAGGTGGAGGCAATCAGCAACTTCCAAGGAGAGGCAGAGGTGGACCTAGGGGAGGATGGAAAGGGGGCCGAAACCAAAACTACCAGCAAGGCTACCAACAGGCCACACCCAATCAACACCCAGGCCCGCCAGACATGGGCACAGGTTACCCAGGAGCTAATCCTGCACCACCTGACAACTCATGTTGGGGGTGTGGTCAACCCAGCCATATATACGGAGTCAGTGTCCCAGCAACCCATGGGAGGGCCCAGCACAGAATTGGCCCCCCACAGAACAAGGACACCCTTGGTAGGGGTGCCCAGAGAAGCCTGAAGGGAACCTAATGGCACCAGCTATATCAGTACAGTCACATGATGAACCCATCATACCTGTTGTCATCCAAGAACAAGAATACCCGTTTATGGTAGACACAGGGGCTACATATTCATGCATTGGAAAAGAAGGCTCAAGGTTCCCCTTCTCCACATCATCTATAAAGACAATAGGCTTCTCTGGGAAATCACAAGTCATACCACTCACAGAGCCCGTTCCAATGCTCATTGCAGGCAAATTCATATGTGCACCCCTGTTGTATTCAGCACAAACCCCTGTGAATCTTTTAGGAAGAGACATTCTCTGCCCTTTAAAAAGCGAAAATCATGTGTACTGCGGATGGACTGTATTTAGACTTCCCTGACGAGCCCCAGCACATGATGTCACAGCTCCCCCTCAGCACAGCAGAGGTGAAGCAAGCATCAGTCTACTGGCTCCAGCTGACACCTGAAGAGTCTCATCTCAAACATGCATGGACTGAATGGGAGAAGTGGATTAGGGTACACTATGACACAGCACACACCCCCACGCTGCCACTGCACTGCACGCTCATGTATGACGCGGACCAGACTCACGTAGATTATCAAGAGTGTTGGGACACAATACTAAATAAAAACCATGCCTAATCACAAGTGAAGATATGTTTTTGGGACCAGAGGGCGTGGCAGCAGCCGTTCACCTTCCAAAAAACCTAGCAGGATGGTTTCAGGTACCACATTCCACACCACACGTCACATTGTTAGTGGCAGAGGGATATGAGTCGCATCATCTCGGTCCTATGGTCAGACGTGCACTGCAGGTGCAGGAGTGGGTGCCAACACAGAACAAATACATTCACATTTCCAAAGACAAACAGTTCATTAGGATCTCGGTTAAGGTAGGAGATGAGGCTATAGCAGGGACAGTAAGGGTAGATAGGAGCACGCCCGCACAGATGGCTGTCACCGCAGAACATGAAGAAATGCTAAACCAAGTTCCACCGCAGTTATGGACAGCTCATAAGACGGATGTGGGACTGATAAAGTCAGGCCAACCTGTACACATAAAGCTAAAACCACACACTAACCTACCATATCAGAAACAGTATCCTCTCAAGCAGCATGCGATTGACGGTATCAGACCAACAATCAAGGGTTTGGTGGAAGCGGGGGTATTAGTTAAAGTTAACAGCCCCTGTAACACACCCATCTTTCCCATCAGGAAACCAAATTCAACAGACTACTGTTTAGTCCACGATCTCAGACCAGTTAATACCATGATAGACGAGGAAGCACCGCACGTTCCAGACTCACACACGTTGCTTTCAAACATACCACCCAACACACAGTGGTATATAATCATTTATTTATGCAGTGTACTGCTACACCCAGACTCTCAATATTTGTTTGCGTTCACTTATGAATGTCAGCATTATGGCCTAGCTAATTTGAACGTGCCAAGTACTGTATTACAATGTGCAAATGATTTGCTTATCTGTAGCTCTTCAAAAGAATAATGTCAAAAGATTCCATTGCAGTGCTCATAGCATCAGCAGAGGGGGGACACAAGGTCAGTAAAGACAAATTGCAGTTCTGCCAGCAGTCTGTAGAGTACTTGGGCAGACAGTTGAGTGGGGATAAAAAGTGCATTGCCCCATCTCAGATAGAGGCAGTAAGTAAGGCTTCTCAACCGCAGACGGTGGGCCAAATGCTGTCTTTTCTCAGCATGACAGGATACAGTCGGCCATGGATTTGTGATTATGCTATAAAAACTGCTCCACTTAGAGCTTTAGTAAGAACAGCAGGACAGACAAACAACACAGCACAGCTGTCCTGGATGGAGGAAGCAGAAGGTGCATTCCTAGCCTTAAAAATAGACATGCAATCTGCTCCAGCATTGGGAACCCCTAATTATGCTAGACCTTTTCATCTGTATGTAGCTCAAAGATCAGGTTTCGCCTGTGCTGTACTTATGCAGGACACACCCACAGGTAGAAAACCATTAGCATATTATAGCACTAAACTTGATAACATAGAGGCTGGGCTGCCACCCTGCTATTAGGGGTTAGCCGCAGCTGTGTTTGCATTTCAGAAAGCATCATCGCTGACCATGGGGCATCCGGTGACATTATAAACTTCCCACCAACTCCACGCGCTGCTGACAGGTCCGCGATTCGTTTTGACACAAGCCAGACGCACGGGCTATGAGGTAATCCTTTCAGCACCTGAACTCAACATACAGTGTTGCACCATCATCAATCCAGCCACAAAACTAGTGTTGCCAACAGAAGGTACGCCACATAACAGCATTCATGACACTGACATATTTATGCGCGCCAGAGAAGATTTACATAACCAACCAATTCCCGCTGACCTCACCTTATTTGTGGCTCATGGCTCATGCTTTCGTGATGCCAAAGGTAGCCATGCAGGCTATGGGATTGTCCAACTCGGAAAGGACAACCAAAACTTTGAGACAATACAATCATGTAAACTTGCTCAACCTTGCTCTGCTCAACTCACAGAAATAAAAGCCTTAACAGCAGCATGCAAAATAGCAGAGGGAAAGTCACTCAATGTATACACAGACTCAGCTTATGCCTATGGCGTGTGCCATGTTCATGCTAACATCTGGAAACAAAGAGGGTTTCGCAGAGCTGACGGCACTCCTGTAACTCATGGAGAGGCCATCCGTGACCTCATAGAAGCCATGCTTCGTCCCACAGCTCTAGCAGTAATCAAATGTCCAGCTCATCAAAAGACTGACTCCCTCATAGCTCACAGTAACAACCTAGCTGACATAGCTGCCAAAGAGGCTGCAATAGGGTCGGTAATGGCACCCATTCTCACCATAGAAGACTGTAGGCCACTAACTGATATCACCTCTCTTATAACTGCCCAAAATAGATCTACCAAGATAGAAAAACGCTTATGGGTGAAACGTGGAGCAATCAAGACAGCTCAACAGGGTCCAGCATGTGGTCTATGGCGAGATGCTCATGGCCATTTTGTATTACCAACTTTGTTATTAAGACATGCAATAATTTGGGCGCATGGTAGTGACCATTGCGCAAGGGGGGAGATCCTACGGAAATTGCTAGAGATAGATTGATAGAGTACTAAGTGAATGTGACTTGCGCCAGATACAACATCAGAAAAGTTTTTACTGCTCCACTAGCACATATACCACCTTCAGATGGACCTTTCAGACACCTCATGTTAGACTACATAGACATGGGAGCACAGTCCAGGGCAAAAGGGATGAGATATATCTTGGTGGTTATATGCAGATACAGCAGATGGGTGGAAGCAAAAGCCACCGCAAAATCAGACCACAGAGCAGTTGCAAAATTTTTGTGTCAGGAAGTCTTCCCAAGATTTGGGATGCCTGATACTATATCATCTGACAACGGCAGCCACTTTGTGTCCAATGTTACACAAGAGACACTAAAGCAATTGGGAATCAAGCAAAAATTTGGCTGCGTTTACCATCCCCAATCACAGGGAGCTGTAGAAAGGGCAAATGGTATTCTGAAAGCAAAAATATCCAAGATAGTGGCAGACAGCAAAGATAAGCTAAACTGGGTGGATGCTTAACCGCTTGCATTAATGTCTATGCGCTCACAAGCTAACAGAATCACGCATCTAACACCGCATGAAATGCTTACGGGGTGCCCCATGCCAATGCCATACTTGAGAGGTCCCTATGAAGGGCCCTCATTGGAGCAACTGCAGGGTGAAATGTTTGATTACTTACAATGTCTGACTCGTATCCACAGGACCGTGTTCCAGCAGGTGAAAGGCACCACCGAGGACAGAAGGGTCGACATCCCAGAACACCCCCAAACGATACTTCCTGGAGAGTGGGTGTACGTTAAGGTATTCAAAAGAAAGTGGGACCAACCACGCAGGGAGGGTCCATACAAGGTGATACTAGCCACACCAACTGCCTTTGACTTTGACTTTGACTTTATTTTTAAAACAGGGACAGTACATATTGATGAACACAAAAGCGTAAATATGCAAGATTGTAGCCAGTGGCTAATTTCCATCTTTCGTCCCTGCGGCACTTAATGCCAAACACATAAAGACAAGACAGCAACAAACAGCAGGACAACAAGGCCATATACATCAATAAGACAATCATAATAGGAAGTATAGTAGGACTAAGAAAACAGTAAACCCTGTTACTAATGACAGACCAGCAATTAAATGACCATAAAAATTGGATTTAAGTGTAAAAGTGCTTAAGTGCTAAAGTGTTCAAGTGCTAAAGTGCTTAAGTGTATACAAAACGAGAATTGCACATTGCCCGTTACAAAGTGCTAATTCACAAGTTTGTAAAGTGCTGGTGTCATTGCACATTGCCCAATTGCACTTATTTTGCACACACGGACGTGTGTGTGCAGGTATTATTGCACAGGGTGGCATACGTAGTTGTAATTATGTACGCACTATTTCACAACATTTGCATACATAACTAAGTGTATGTAAGCAGACAGGGTCACAAGAGTGGTTTGTCACCAGCAAACCCCCCCCCCCCCAAGAAAAACAACCTATACATTAAAAATAATTATCAATTACATCACTTACATGTGATAATACAACATATCCAGTGGATTTTAAGATTCATTATGAGTGCAGTTTTGATTTTCTAATAACCACAGTTTTAAATGCTTGTTGAAAGAGGTAATAGTTTGTAGGTCTCGTACGTTACTTGGTATCGTGTTCCATAGGTGTGACGCGCGATATGAAAAAACTGACTGCCCTAAAGCACTTTTTCTGAAAGGGACCTGACAGTCACCTCTAGATCCTGATCTAGTCAATCGATTTATATTCGTCTTTATAAATTCATTTAGTGGAGGTGGAGCTAGTCCATGGAGAATCTTGTACACTAAGGAAGCGTCTGCATAATTTAATATATTTTCCCAACTCAGCAATTCATGTTTCTTTAAGATGTTACAATGATGGTGTGTGTTGGGTTTTTTGTCTAAGACTTTTAGAGCTTGCTTGTACGCAATTTCAACAGGCTTTAATGTGGACTTGCATGCCGATGCCCAAGTTGTTGTACAGTAGGTGATATGTGGCATGATCATTGCATTTAGGTATAATTTTGCAGAGTCAAGAGTTAAGTTATTTCGGATGTATCTAAAATTCGACAGGTTGTATTTTATTCGATTCACAGTTTTTTTTACTTGTTGTTTAAAGCATAGCTGTGAATCAATGATAATTCCTAGATATTTGAATTCCTGTACAACTTCAAGTTTTGTTCCATTTACATACACGTCAGAAGTTATGTCAGCATTTGCCTTCTTAGAAAAGAACATACAAACAGTTTTTGACACATTTAGATGCAGATGAGAAAGAGTCAACCAGTTTGACACTCTGGACATAGCAGCTGATAGATCTTGTGCAGCTTGGCATTTAGTTTTTGCATGCACATACACAACAGCATCATCAGCATACATCTGGAACATTACATTTGACGGACAGCTATTTGGCAGATCATCAATGTACAGACTGAACAACAATGGTCCCAAAACCGAACCTTGAGGTACACCAAGGGTATTATCAGAAGTTTCAGATGTAGTATTGTGTACTCTAACACACTGTTTCCTCTGCATAATATAAGATTCTATCCATTGCAATGTGTTTACTGACAAATTAAAATAAGACAGCTTAGTTAATAAAATTTGATGGTTCACAGTATCAAACGCCTTCTTCAAGTCAAGAAAAACAGCTCCTATAACACCACCGCTATCGATTTTAGACTTTATATTTTCCACCAAGAAACAAATTGCTGTCTCAGTGGAATGTTTTTTCCTGAAGCCAAACTGCATTGGGTTTAAGTTGTATGGACTATCAGTCAAATGTTTAATGACTGTCACCAGTTTTTCAGCTACTTTGGAAACTGCAGGGAGAATGCTAATCGGTCTGTAGTTACTGATTGTTGTAGGGTCTCCTGATTTAAAGATTGGAGTAATAACTGCAGATTTCCATGAGTTTGGAAATTTACCTTCAATTATAGATTTGTTAATGATGCTGGTGATTGGAGCAATGAGCGATTGTTTATGAGTTTTGAGAAACATTGCGTCCATGTAAAATGTGTCCTTGGCTTTTGAGTTCTTCAACCCACAGATGACTCTATTTACATCCAACTGAGACACTTCATTCATATTAAAAACCGGAGTAGCGGTATTCAGAGGCATTGTAAGTTGGATTTGTGGACATGAATTAGTGGCCAAATCTTTCACAGAGTCAATAAAGTATATGTTTAGGGCTGTTGCAATCTCATTTGAATCATGAGTTAGTTTTCCATTTATATTCAACTCTCTAATGTTCTTATTTATAGTATCATTTCGTGTTAGTTTCTTTATGTTTGTCCAAATCTCCTTAGCATTGCCTCTGGCATTGATTATGACATTAATAAAAAAGTTTGCCTTTGCTGTTCTGATTTCTTTAGTGACTTTATTCCTTAGTGAGGTGAACTCATGTCTATTGTGTGTTGATTTCGTCTTAAGGGCTATCTTAAGTGCATGGTCCCGCTGTTTCATCAGTGACCATATTGTACTATTCAGCCAGGGAAGGTGGTCCCTTTTCTTCAGTTTCTGTTTAATGTTTTTAATAAACCCATTCATTGTTTTCTGAATCACTGACATGAAGATGTTACAGTTGTCATCCACCCGTTCACATATGAGGTGCTCAGACCAATTTATCTCACTCAGGGCAATGTCTAAATTTTTTATTTCAGTATTAGGTATTCTAAGACGTTCTGACTTTTTGCAGGAGGGACAGTTGAGAGAGTTGCCATGACGTTGCTTAGTTAGTTTTCTTGAAAAGAAAATTATATTGTGGTCTGATAGGCCAGTCAAATAATTGCAAGTTTTGTTAATTCTCTCAGCTTTATTCGTGAAAAGCAGATCTATTCTGGTTTTGGAGTGGTTAGTAATTCTAGTGGGCTGTTGCACAAGCTGTGAGAGGTTATACTGATCTGTGATCTGTTTAAGGTTTCTCCTACCCTTTTTATTATCCCAATTTATATTTAGATCACCAAAAACAATAACTTCCTTGTTGAAGTCACAGGCATTAAACAGAGATTTTAACTGAACATAGAAATCTACCTTTGCAGTTGGATGGCGGTACAGACAGATCAAAACAAAGGACATCTCAGTTGATAATGTAACTTCCACACCAACACATTCTAGCTCAACTTCCTCTGGCCATTCAATCTGTTTGCAATGCAAGGTGTTTTTAATGTACAACAGAGCGCCCCCACCCTTTCGTTTAACCCTGTCCTTTCTAAAAACATTGTAGCCTGGCATGGTAACCAGAGCTTCTGGAGACGTGCGTTTAAGCCAAGTCTCTGTCAGTCCCAAGCAGTCAATGTTTGAATTTACCAGTAGATGTTCTAGTTGTTCGTGTTTGTTAACCATGCTTCTGATATTTAAATGTCCACAGAACAGTCCTCTAACTTTGTGCCGTGGGTCCCATACTACTTTGGCTTGATTGAGTGTCTGAAAAAATTTGGTGGAACGGTGTTTTTTAAAAACTGAGTTTCTAGTTTTTACCTCTGTGGAGGACCGGGGTGACAACCGGCTATGAGCTGCTGGGCGTTGTTGTTCTGGCAACGCGGCACCGCTGATAGCCGGGGTCGGATGGTCTTGCAGGAGAGCGCCGTTGTTGTCTTGAGACCCGCTACTACATCCCAGGGTGGAGACTGCCTGGAGCGCAGCTGATGTCCGTCCAGACGGATGACTGTTATCAGGCAGCGAGCCGACGATGTTGGTGGTAACCGGTGTGCTGGTGCAACGCCGGATTGACAGCCGGCTATGAGCTGCTGGGCGTTGTGCCGTCAGCGCGGCACCGCTGATAGCCGGGGTCGGGTAGCCTCGCCGGGAAGCGACGCTGTTATCCTGGCTCCTGCCGCGTCGCGCCATGGGAGGGACTCCCTGGGGCATAGCCGATGTCTGTCCAGACACCGGATGACTGTTATCAGGCAGCGAGCCGACGGTGTTGGTGGTAACCGGTGTGCTGGTGCAACGCCGGGGTGACAGCCGGCTATGAGCTGCTGGGCGTTGTGCCATCAGCGCGGCACCGCTGATAGCCGGGGTCGGGAAGCCTCGCCGGGGAGCGATGTCACTGGTTCCCGGGATGCCGTCGGGACCGACAACAGGCCTTGAAAGTCGAAGGTAAAGACGTTTGGTTTCATCTTAACCACTGCTGCAGAGCTAACAACCCAGACAGAGATGCACCGCAACCTAGAGCCAGACAGAGAGCAGCTCCCCCACAGCCGCGAGGGGAAGGCGAAGCCGCCCCGAGGGGAGCAGAAGGGGAAGGTGATACCTCCCCACAGGAACAGGGCACCAGGAGGTCGGAGTGCTTGGCGCTCAGGCGGGACCTCGGCAGAGACCACAGCGACAGCAGTGGGGCGTTACTGGAGAGAGTATCGTCAGAATCAGAGAGCACTTCAACAGGGACCTCCCCATCCACCAGGGCTAGCGATAAACCTTATGCGCAGTCATCTGACAGCTGTAGAGCGATTGATGAGGACCCAACTACAGAGAGCAGAGAGAGCAGGGGGAGCAGAGGCAGAAAGGGAGAAAGAAGAAAGCCACACCTCAGAAAGCTCCAGCTCAGCAATCCTCAGATCAGAAGCAGGCCAAATCAAAGAACCAGAGAGGACAGACCCAGGCACAGACACAGACACAGGCACAAGCACAGACACAGACAGAGGGGACACAGGATCAGGGGACACAGACCCCGAGGAGGGACCAGCCCCCAGACAGGCCAGCTCAGGGGAGACTTGAGGGCATAGGTGGAATGAGAGGAGTAAAAACCGGACTAATAGTACTACTAACCCTATTGCTCATCCTGGCAGGAGTGAAGCAAAGTGAGGGAGCAGAACAGGATAGGCAGAGCCAGAAACAAGTAGGTGAGTGCCTAGTGGCACTAGGCGCCATGGCTGCAAAGCAGGAAAAGATACCACTCAGACAGGTGATACAATTAACGTACTACAAATCACATGCTTACAGTGACATATTGGTGAGGGGCTCAGGAGACATTAGGTTGCATGGCCGGTCCATAGGACCACGCTGTAATGCAGAAGGAAGGGTGACAGCAAGAATCTCGTGTGACACTAGAGGTTGCACTGACATTGACACAGGGCACACCATAACCGTAAAGGTAGCCCGACAGTGGCTCCAATTAAACCCAGTATGCCAAAGAAAACCAAGACAGGCGCCAATGTCAAGAATGAATGTAATAAAAACCACCACTTGGAGATCCAATATGTTTTATCAATGGTTAGAGTATTCTGCTAAACTAGTAACCAACAGCTCATGTATAGCATGTCACAGAATGGGCCTACCTATAGTTAAGCCTCTTCCGAATGTAGAAGCACTTGCACACACAAACTCTTGTTTTGCTCAATGCACTATGTGGATGGCAGGAGGGAGAGAGAAACACACCAGTGAAACTACCATTTGTCCAATAAGTCTTAAGGACGCCCCAGAGCAAATTAAAAATGACTATCAAGTACCTCCAATAGTGTATTCGGCACAAAATACTATATTTCCCTTTTGCATGGCTCGAGGAGATAAGTTAGAACAATTGTTACGCAACTCCACCGCCCGCAACGTTTCTGAAGAGGCAGAGGAGATGATTCAGTGCAGATATGAGGGCTCAGGCACAATGAATGATTTGACTCCGGGACGAGTAAAGATATGCAACACCACTGAGAAATCAAAAATTCAGTGTCGCCAGGTGGTCAATGGCACGGTTGAAGCCTCGGTGCCTTTCTTGTCACACAATGACTCGACCACTCGCTGGGTATGGTTTGGAGACCTTAGCAACGGCACAGAACCACTGGCAGACATATTTTGGATGTGTGAAAACGATCGACAGATAAAATCTGTATTATTATCTAATTGGACCGGAATTTGTGCCCCAGTAATGTTAATAGGACCAATTACAATACTAAGCCTAACGAATCATACTATCAAAAGATCTCGTAGATCAACTAAGAATCAACCTACAGAGTGGAACAAGGGGGATAACATATATATTTCATGGGAGCAAATACCAGTAGGGGTTCCTGACGACCACCAAGCCATATCAGATGCCTGGACAGAGACAGGAAGATTATTGGGGATGATACCATTTTATGGGCACATATCAAATGCTAATTACATAGTCCGGAATAGCCGGTGGGTAAATTATTTATGGTATAACCAACAGAGATTCATAAACTGGACTATAGAGGCTCTAGAGGGAGTAAAAGAGCAACTACATGCTACATCCCTGATGACAATGCAAAACAAACTTATCATTGAAACAATGCTTGCAAAAGATCAAGGAATCTGTGATGTGATAGGCGATGTGACGGGAGAAACCTGTTGTACTGTCATCCCGATGCATACAGGACCCGAGGGTAATTTAACACGGGCCTTAGAGAACATGCATCAGCTAAGAGATCAACATGTCCGGCATTCTAATTGGAACACTAAGGTTCCCTCATTGGTGGAGTGGCTAACAAACTTGTCCCCTGGAAAGATTTTAGAAATGATAGGAATGCTATTGGGACTTGTGGTACTGACCCTCCTAGTAGTAGCTTGCTGTATACTTCCCCTAGTGCGACATGTGATTAAAAAAGCCATGGATAGCACCATGGGACAGTTTGTCATATTGAACCATGATCCACAGCCCACTATAGGCGAAGAACCATCAGAAGACATGGGCAAATCCTTAGAGAAGGGCCTTAAGTGCCATGACCAATTCAATAGGCCACAAAATCAATACGAAATAAGGACAGGGAACACAGCTCTATATAAACAGATGTGTAGACAGGCAGAAGGAATATATGAGGACATGGAGATTGTGTAGGGGGTGACATAGCACAAAATAGTAAGCTTTTATACTCTTGCTGTTACCCAACCAACATTAAATACTAACCTGCTTGTATGGCTTTTTGTATGGCTTATGTGTAATTGAGGGTTCAGAGGCAAGAAAAGACCTAAGTAAATGACTTGCATTAAGGATGTCCTTTGCCACCTTGAGATAGACGCAGACTATGGCTGAGGGCTGGAGGACTCCACCCCCTTACCCGCAGAACCCAGGGGGCCCATTCGACCTCAGCTACCAGCAAGAATGGCCAAATATGTCGTACCAGCCACCCCCACCACCGCAATATCAGCCACCCCCACCATACCCGGTCCAAATGCCAACATACCCCGATGACACCAGGGAGGCTCCAGTTCCAATGGCAACCAACAATCCAGCCCTGGACCCAGATTCCTAGTAATTCCTTGTTCCATTACATACTACTAGATGGTCGAAGCGTGCCTGGAGGCTTCAACCAGAGCGAGGCTAAGGTGAGGGGACATCCCGCCAAGAAGTCCCCAACCCAACCAACCCAGATATCAGGGTCCAGACAGGCATGTTCCAGGAGGGGCCCGGCAGGGACATGAAACCAGGAGAAGTAAGTCCAGGCCTGATGCATTCCCAATCGGCCCCACTAGAGGTCCTGGCGACCACCGCCCAAGCTCTGCCACAACAGCAAGTCCCCAGGGGCAGTACCCACGATGTGATGTTGCCGCAGCACACCCCTGACTCTTCCCCAAGGTCTGACTCTTCCACACCAGCAGGGTATAGTTCTGACATCACATCTCCATCAGGTTACTCACCAACAACCCCACCACTTAGCCCACCTAACAACCCGTCATCCAGAGAGCCAACTCCCCCACCTCCACGGGGTACAGATCTCACAGGTGTAAGACCCCTGTGTATGGCAACTCGAGATGCTTTGGAACAAGATTTCAACGTATGGCCAGAGGGAGTGTTAATTGCCCTCCAAAGCCTGCCTGACGGAGTGCCGACCAGAAGACAACACCTAAGGAAGGTGGAGATGCTGCGCACTCGACTCCATCATGTACCCTTAACCCTCTACCGCCAACTGCTGTACAGTCTCCCCATCGACCAGCGCCCAAAGCTTCGTAGAATTCGCCAGGAAACCTACGCCATTAGAAGGATCCAGAATAAAAACGTGATAAGAAATCATGTGAGGCGCACTGAGGGGGAGGTGCACAACCTGCATGCACAAGTCCGGAAGCTGACGCAGGAAAAAGATGATCTACAACAACAGCTGACTAACTGCAACTGTCAAGAGATGAAGCAACAGGTCAAGTTGCTGAAAGAGCAGGTGGCAATCTACCAACGCCTGCGTATGCAGGGCCCCTCAACCCAGGGGTCAGATGGACAGTAGACAAGCAGCAAAGAAGAATCCAGACTGATATGTGTATCCTGCTGACTGTGACCTATATATATATATATATGATGATTACTGTGATTAGTTATTGTGATTAATCGTACAATACATTGGTGAATGATGAACAAGGTCACTAATTATAGCCTGTGTACTCAATACATGTCATGTCATTGGCTCATGATGATTAGTACAATGACTGGACTTTTTAGAAAAATTAATGTGTGGTATCTACTAAAATTACTATGTATGAAATCTACTGATGCTAATTATATATGGGACTTAAAAGTCCCAGAGGAGGGAATATATATTTTTCCCTCAGTTGATCTGCTGAATTAAGCCTGCTGATTCCTGAAAAATGTAGCTAAAATGTAGTATGGGACCTAAATAAAAAGGGGGAATGTATATTTTTCTCCCCCATTATGGTAATGGGGCTATAGAGCCCCAAAGGGGGGAATGTAGTGTAAGATTTAATTACCAATCAGAAGAATGTTCATTAATCAAGTAACTATGTTTATTGATAATGTGTTCATTAATCAGGTAAATGCTTTATATTGCCTAAGTTGATTAAGACTGAAGACTCAGCACATATAGAAATGTGTTATGTATTCATGCATGATAGAAACACTTCACTCAAGCCTAGGTACTGAGACAACACACACACACAGATGTACTGACTGAAAACACACACACATCCAAGGAGAGCACACAAATGTATTACTGGGAACCTGCAAGATCCTTGGGTCCCACGGATTCTTGAAAACAAGTGTGCCCGAAAACAAAACCATTTTGACCAATAGGTGCAAGATGCACCACTGGATAATTACACCCCCGCATGTTCTGAGGGGCAGTGGGACAATGGACCAAGATGGTCTAATGGACGATTAGACCACTAAAGTCAAGGCCAAACACCTGTTGTTGTTGCCAGCTACTCCACCAGCTTAAAAGACAGAGCGCAAAGACGGGATGTCAGTCACGTTCCGGAACGTGCCTCAATGAGTTGGTGTGTTTTAATGCCTGATGAAGCACATTAAACTCGATTGTACCTGATTCCTTCGTCTCCAGTGTGTCTCTGAGTGTTCATCTGAGTACCAGCTAACTGAACCTAATTTACTAAAAGAAGCAGTGTTGAAGTCATCGGGAGCTGTTTGGCCCACTCCCAGGCCCCGAGTTTTTACCCTACACCATACAATGAGCATTGGTATATCAATTAGTCATGGTATGTTGTGTTGAATTTGTGAAGTAAAACTTTATGTTTCTCTCATGCCTCCACGGAAAATGGTGAACACATTGTTTTATTGGGAGCACGTTTATCAACATCTCTGTTTACAAACTTGCACAATAATCCAAGTCTCACTGATCCAGATATATGATTAATATTTCCCAAACACATATTTTTTTGCTGAAATGTTTTTAGCAAAAGTGCATGTATTTGGGAAGTGCTGAGCATAGAACTGGATCAATGAAACTTGAATTATATTGCACAAGTTGTGTGAGTTTATAAATTAATGTTTTGATAGAGTTTTGCTGTGGCAAAACCAAGCAGCAACTTCTGAGGCTGATAAATTAAGTTAATGCTGAAGTGCCAAAAACTGCAGCTGGCTCCAAACAGAGTTAATCCTCATAGACCATTTTAAAATTCATAATTTAACAGTAGAAAAAAACATGTTTACATTCTGGTACAAAAATGTTGGTCTCTATAGTCAATTTGAACATACATGACAACTGTACAGGAGTCAATTTTTATGTAATTCACCCATTTACATTTTATTAAGGGTCAAAGTTGTGCATATTTAATGGAACGTCCATTATTTATACAGTCAATGTGTTAAATGTGGTTCTCAATCAATGAATAAATCAATGTTTGTTGTTTCCATGCACGCAAGAAATCTGTTTTGTTTTTTTGTTTTTTTACAAATTCAAGGCAACACCACATGGCTTAATGATTTACAAATGGCCTTTTTGTGGGGGAAGTATTCCTTTAAATAGCGTGGGTCAACCAATGATACTAATAATAATCAGTCAATTTTGCTTTTAGAATACTGAATTATAGTGCATTATAGTGTACTGAATTAGTGTATTTGTATTTAAGAAAACTACATATTTCCTTGAAAATGCCCAACATTCAAGTGTGGATTTTAAAAAAAAACACTGAAGATAAAATAGTTTTGGGGCTGAAAATAATTTCTTACCTTCCTTTTAATATCACTGTTTAACCCTTTGGGCCCTAGGCCTTTTTGGGGAACTTTTACTTAAGTAAAAGTTTACCTTTACTTTTAAGCTCATATCACAGTCATTTTAAAGGCTACATACACATGCTATATCTTGGGGGTTTTTTCAGGACAATCTGGGCTAACCAGATTTGCCATCATTCCATGTCTATGTGCCTGTATTTTATATTAATTTTTATATCAATGAAAAAAAACAATTCTGTGTTACTAAATTCTTACATTTTGACATGTATCTCACCATAGCAAGTTGGAAGTTGACATATTCTGCCATATATAAAGAGGGGAGGCTCTCTGGAATCTGGCAATATAAGAACCATGATGGTGGGACATTCTGTCACTTCACAGCTGTCCAAAACATGTGGTTTGTGCCAGGCGGACATGATTGCCAGTATTTTTTGATTAATGCAAGAAATTCCATTGACTCAAAAATGTGTTTTATCTAAAAGAAACATGCAATATTTACATCTAAGATAAAAGAAAAATAGTAATAATATTGTTCCTCACTATATGAAGTGACTGATAACAAGATCTGTATAATGGATTGTCATTGGTCAGGCTTTTATTTTGTAGACAATTGATCTGTATTTATAGCATGATGGGATTACAGCACAATGATGTGTCTGGTATCATTGGAAAGCTCTGGTCCTGCGCTTTCATGTGATATGCGTGACATTTCTGTGTGACCCTGCATTCGCGAGTAATCCATCCAAGAGTAATGTGTGTGCAAAGCTGTATGAAAGCTTTGTTAAACATAATTTTAGTGTAACTTTATCATTTTTTTTCACTGTGTCAACATTGGACTATCAACAAGTGCTTGGTCTTGTTGGAAAGCTGCAGTTTTGCTGTTTTACGTGATATGAGTGGCGGTCGCGGAGAAAATCCATAGAGAATAGGTGTGAATTTGGACACACTATGCATCGTTCAGGCGCCCTTTATAGGGCACACGCATAACATCCACAGCGCAGCTCGCTGAGATACGATATAAAAATATCTTTGCATGCGTGCCCTCACCCACAGTATTTTACTCGATATGCGTAAAACCAAAGGTAAAACTAAATGTTGAAATAGCAGTAATACCACATTAATTCAAAAAATGACACAAGGGCTGGAAAGGGGGAATGGCAGTTTTAAAAGGGAGATGATTTTGATCGTTTTTATTTCAAGGGGGATGCCATCCCCCCTCATCCCCCCTCAACTCGAGTACTGCCCGCAGCTACCAGTCCTCCCCTGACCTCCGTCTCCCCTCGGCCCCTTGCTGTTCCGCTGCCTCGGAGGATTCAGCCTCTCTTCTCGGCCACTCAGCATCCAACACCTGGAGTTCTTCATCTGTATGCTCTGGCTCAAACAGATATGGCTCTGGATCTGTGTCCGCTACAAGAAACTCTTCAAAATTGCATTCAATGTCATCCATTGCAGCTTCTATAGTCCAGAGATAACATTAGGCTAAAAAACAACTGAGTTTGTTTACAGGCTACATAAGTGCCTGTGCCTGCTCATCCCTCCGCTATATCTCTCCGCAGATCACAGTGCAGGATGTAAACACACTATAGTTCCGTGTATCAAACTTCTTCTAAAATGACTAAAAAGGACTCTCGTTTTTCGAATTAATGTCTAAACACGTTTATTTTAAATGCACATGCAGAAATGCCAGCTTAAGGATTTCTGTAACGTTTATTTGGTCACTTTTACTGTAGGCTACTGACCCCCTATAGACTTAAATTGTATTCGCTAAGCTAAGCCGCAATGCTAACCACTGATACCCAGCCACTTGACGTACAGACACAAAAAAGATATTGATCATGTTGTCTCACTAGGAAAATGATAGAGAAAGGACATAACTCCCAAATCGTCAGAGTCCTTTAAGGGAGATTATCAACTTCTGCCCTCCAACAGGCCATTCAGAGTTCCTCCATTTAAAAACAACAGGCTGAAAATTTCATTTATGAGGAATTACCTGAGACATGAAGCTGTAACTTTTCTGCAGATTGACATTAACAGTATTTCATATGACCAGAAGACAACAAGCTAATTTGAGGTCACAACATATCTATTGGATGATCATAAGAAAATAACATCTACAGTCAGGTCCATAAATATTTGGACATTGACACAACTTTCAGCATTCCAGCTCTGTACAACACCACAATGGATTTGAAATGAAACAATCAAGATGTGCTTTAAGTGCAGACTCTGAGCTTTAATTTGAGGGTATTTACATCCAAATCAGGTAAACGGTGTAGGAATCACAACACATTTTATATGTGCCTTCCACCTTTTTAAGGGACCAAAAGTAATTGGACAAACTAACATAATCATAAATCAAATTGCCACTTTTTAATACTTTGTTGCAAATCCTTTGCAGTCAATGACAGCCTGAAGTCTCGAACCCATGGACATCACCAGACGCTGGGTTTCGTCTCTGGTGATGCTCTGCCAGGCCTCTGCTGCAGCTGTCTTCAGTTCCTGCTTGTTCTTTGGGCATTTTCCTTTCAGTTTTGTCTTCAGCAAGTGAAATGCATGTTCAATCGGATTCAGGTCAGGTGATTGACTTGGCCATTGCAGAACATTCCACTTCTTTGCCTTTAAAAACTCTTTGGTTGCTTTCGCAGTATGCTTCGGGTCATTGTCCATCTGCATTGTGAAGCGCCGTCCAATGAGTTTTGAAGCATTTGGCTGAATATGAGCAGATAATATTGCCCGAAACACTTCAGAATTCATTCTGCTGCTTTTGTCAGCAGTCACATCATCAATAAATATAAGAGATCCAGTTCCACTGGCAGCCATACATGCCCACGCCATTACACTACCACCACCATGCTTCACTGATGAGGTGGTATGCTTTGGATCTTGAGCAGTTCCTTCCCTTCTCCATACTTTTCTCTTTCCATCATTCTGGTACAAGTTGATCTTTGTCTCATCTGTCCATAAGATGTTGATTACTTTTGGTCCCTTTAAAAGGTGGAAGGCACATATAAAATGTGTTGTAATTCCTACACCGTTCACCTGATTTGATGTAAATACCCTCAAATTAAAGCTCAGAGTCTGCACTTAAAGCACATCTTGATTGTTTCATTTCAAATCCATTGTGGTGTTGTACAGAGCTGGAATGCTGAAAATTGTGTCAATGTCCAAATATTTATGGACCTGACTGTACTTTGTCAAAATGACTTCATATTCTGTCCTTAGTGCAGCTTTTTCTTGTTTTACAGTGAACATAAATCAATGAAAACCAGTAGAGTATGCTTTGGAAAACTGCAGTAAAGTGAAGATTGGCCTCATCCCCATACCACACTGCTTGCTTTTTAAAAATTTTATTTCAATGCCGAAGCTAACCGGTTATAATGGCTAGACTGTCTGTGTGAGTAGCGCGGCTCAGGCATAGCTTGGTTAAGGCTCAGCTGCAACTTATCTAGAGATTCAGACTCTTACATATTTTATTCTGCATGAAGCACGCAGTTCACAGCAAAAACAGACAATGAAAATGATTGATCGTCATATTAGCATCATACCAACATTACACCTTTCAGTACAGTTTCAATGTTTATATCTGGAGAATATCTCAGGCATGGAAAAAATATATCTTTAACTGACTTCTTGTTTTGGTTTCAAATGAAAATCCCTCTAGTGTTTCTGTGGACAGAATCCCTTCATTTGTTAACACAAGGCTTTAATAGTAAAATATTGATGGCACTTAGTTCTAGCAGGCAGCAGCGCCACAGCAGCAATGCTGACTGTGTGAACACCACATGCATGCCAGCCGCAGCAGTTCAGTCAAATAACTGTCACGCACAGGCAGAGGTAGGCAGTGGCCTGGGCATGAGAGGCTAAAATGTACAAAGACACTGGTATTACAACAGTAAAGAGAAGCTGACGTGAACAAAGTTTTTTCTTTCTGTCTAGCATAGTGATTATGAGGTTGTTACTGTGATTGTCTTTTTCGTCTTTTAGTCATGAAACCAACATCTGATCACTCAATGTCCTTTGTGTCCCAGATAAAATGCAGAGGAAAATGCTCCATCTCTTTGAGGAAGACCTCATCAAACCTCTCGTTTTGGGCCACAGTGAAGTGATTCTTCCAGTCTCCGATGGTGCCTTATATTCACAGCACATGAAAAGAGAAGGAACAGGTTGTATCATGAATCACTGGTGTGGATATTCAGTGCATTCCAGTAGTTTTCTGGAGTGAAGTACTTTATTTTCGAGTTGTTCCCTCTTACTACTTAATCCATCTTGTCTGCATCTGCTTGGTGTCCAAAATGTTGGTCAATAAAATGAGATAAATACATTCTGGTTGTATACAGTCTGTAACAATACTATACTGCATACACTGTGTAGTATAATTGAGTATACCTGCAATTTATGACAGAGCTAACGCAACACTTACGTGACTGTCCAAATATTTAGGGACTGCACTTTATGTACGTATATCAATTCATATGATGGGGACAGAAACGCATGTAAGACACCACCAGATTTCTAACAAATTGCCCGCAACATAACAAGCCAATAAGTCCTGCAATATTGTTGAAAACTCAAAAGTAACGATTCTGGGTTTCAAGCCAGTGTGGACTGTTAAAAGTTGAAAACTGCGAAGGACCAAAACCTTTGACCGTTTACAAGTCCTGCATTAAAGACAACTAACAAGTTGTTTGATGATCAGACAGAGGCACAATTATTTCCATCCAAATCCATGCCGAGAGACGCCCTTCTTTGATAACACTGTCGCGAGATGAAATAGAAAATGTTGTGCATACAGTACAAAATTACTACAAGATATTGAATATCACTTTGGGCTAACCATTAAATTGATCTGGACACCAAGTGAAACATGACATCTAGTAATCAAAGAATGTCTGTGTCCATTTTGGTTGCATTTGAATGAAGACTTGTTGAGATATAGATAGGCATTGCGTTCTCCTACAGAGCTGGTAATATGACTGTGTGACTACATTCCCCATAATCCTTTGCATACAACTGTGCATGCAGGTGAGAGCAGACTCGTGCAGCTCAGCCTCTCAGCCTCGACACTCTGACCCGTGCATGATCAGAGGAAACGAGACAAGTGAACAGAAAGGCTATAATGGCGTATAAAGTAAGGAGATTGATTGTACTTATCTGTGGATTTTCTCCGCGACCATTCGTCATAGTGAGAAGCCACGCATATCACGTGAAACAGCGGAACATCCCTAGACACATCCCTAGATATAGATGTTAATTAATTTAGCATATTCTTAAAAATACAGAGTGACAGACTTCTGAATTGAGTATTGATTGCAGTGAGGCGAACTTTTGTCACAATACAGTAGGGATGTAACGATACCAGAAACTCACGATACTATATTATCATGATAAAGAGTCCAAGATACGATACATATCACGATATCTATTACTGCTAGGCAATTAAAAAGTAATGTCAATTAAAACTATAGTGCCAGAATATGAAAATGGAAACATTCAATATTTTTTAAAGCCACAGTGTGTAGGAATTTCTCCCATCTAACGGTGAAATCATATATTGCATTCAAACAGATGGCGCACTCTAGCGCCTCACTGTTTCAAACACGTATTGCAACAACGGTAGCCGCTGTGTACCAAAAAGCTATGATAACACTGATGAAACCATGTCATCCGATACTACATGGAGTATTCATTCAGGCTGCTACACAGACACACGTGACGCGAGTTGACAAACCCCCTCCTCACCATGCTGGCTGTGTTTACAACGTAGGACTGTTGGGGCGGGTGTAAATTGAAACAGCTGATAGTGGCCAGCAGCACTACTGCCGCATAACAAAGTCCCACTCTTTGAGCATAATGCAGGATCATGTATTATGCAGCATCACAGGAGACGGAATCCTCGTCGCCAAGAAAGTGCAAAAGGGAATCAAAAAGGCAGCGTGACTGGCAAATTAAAAAAACAAGGGTCAGCACTGGGGTTGCCTTTCCCAGGTGGAGAGAGCTGCTGAAGGAGAAAGGTAATACAATCACAGGCCAGCGCTAACGGCGGCTAACGGCTAATTGCGGCTAACGGCTAACACCAGCTAACGGTGGCGCAGTGATGCGAGGAGAGGGATTAGGCTGTTAGCGACTGGCCGCTAACAGCGGCTAACAGCCAACAGCAGCACCGGACTGTGATTGTATTACCATTCTCCCTCAGCAGCTCTCTCTACCTGGGAAAGGCTGCCCCGATGTGGGCCTTCGTTTTTTTAATTCGCCGGTCACGCTGCCTTTTCTATTCCCTTTTGCGCTTTCTTGGCGACAAGGATTCCGTCTCCCATGATGCTGCATATGCATGATCCTGCATTATGCTCAAAGAGTGGGAGTCTCCTTCGGCTCCTCAGTCACGCAGCGCTGGCCTGGCTCTCAACGAAAACGCCGAAGGCGGTGCTGTATGTCCCTTGCTGGTGGATGTATTCTCAAGATGGCGAAACGTAATGGAACCCCACAGACGACTTACCCGCACAATGTACAAACAAATCCTAAATTTTCCTTTTACAAGAATAAGTCAGATTATTGGTGGAGGTAATAGTACACCAGTGATGACATATTTATGAATGCAGATATCAATTTTTGCCAATAAACAACTGAAAATGTTACACAATGTCCCTTTAACCTACTCTGAACAAAAGTAGTGTAATACTATTACTAGAAAGTCATGTGAATGACATCAAATAATGAGGATAGAGTCATCTTAATAGTCATCAAATATACAGAACTTAGAACAATCAGACCCTGCAACAACAAAATTAAGAAATTACAAATAATGTAAATTCAGAAACACACAATCCCTCACTCACAGATACACAGAGACACAGAGAGAGAGAGAGAGAGAGAGAGAGAGAGAGAGAGAGAGAGAGAGAGAGAGAGAGAGAGAGAGAGAGAGAGGAGGGAGGGAGGGAGGGAGAGAGAGAGAGAGAGAGAGAGAGAGAGAGAGAGAGAGGTGGGTAACGTTAGAGATGTGTGTAAAAGAAAACCAAAATAAATAAAGCCCAGCCATTTCCCTGGAAGTCAATCTTGACATAAAGGAGACCCTAACACTTTCTCAGAACAGGAGATGAGGAGAGGAATGGTCTGGTCCTGCACTTTCATGTGATATGCATGGCATTTCTGTGCAAGCCTGCATTGGCGAGTAATCCATCCAAAAGTAATGTGTGTGCAAAGCTGTATGAAAGCTTTGTTATACATAATTTTAGTGTAATTTATCTTTTTTTTTTTCGCTGTGAAAACATTGGACTACTGACAAGTGCTTGCTCTTGTTGGAAAAGCTAAGATTCCGCTGTTTCACGTGATATGCGTCGCTATGACGAATGGACGCAGAGAAAATCCACAGAGAAGTACAATCAATACAATCAATTTTTCGCGATACCTCGAAATTCGATATATCGTTACATGCCTACTATACAGTGGATGTGCTGAATAACTTAAAGCTCTGTGGTGATTTCTAATGTTTTTTTTAATTATGGAATGTGAAATGTTTTGAAATTTAGATTTACTGTAGTAAGCCACACCCTCCTTAAGCAATCATTACCAAATTATAGGCATTGACTGAGTCATAACTCTAGATAGCACAAACTGAATTTTGTATGAATCCCTGTAGCTGATTATGATATAAACTTTACACATTTGTGGCACGCTCACGTGACAGAATATCCCAAGACTGGTTACTGAAGATCTGATAGAGCACTCGCAAATGTGCACCAAGTTTGGTTACAATTCTTTGAGCCATTTTTGATTTATGAGTATTTCTGTAAAATTGAACTTAAAGACAGATGTTTCAAAATGTATAATTTCAAAACGGATTCATGTACCATAATTTCTTTAATAACTTAGATCAGTGATATCTGTAGATGATCCAGCCAAGGTTTTGGGACGTTTGAACTAACGGTCTGGAACAAGTTTGCAAAAGTATGATTTAGAGAAAATTGAGAAAGAAGTCTTAAAATTTGTCATTTTTTGAGCAGAAGACCATCTAAGTAAAGATGCAGATAAATTGAGATTAAAATGGTGAAAGAACTTTGATTCCAAGCCAAGCCGTTCTTGAGATAATTGCAAAAACATGAACTTGATTGTTACAGTGTCACCTTGTGGTCAACGATTGTCATTTTTTGTGCTTCAGAAGTGGGTGGAATTTGCAATCCACCTGCCAATTTTGGTGAGTTTTTGTCATACGCTTGTTAATTCATGGAGAAATACAAAGCTCAGTTTCTTCGATCAGTGGGGCTGTGATATTAGTGAAGAGTGTCAGACTGAATTTACAAACACACCATGTCAGGTCACTCACTCTCAGGGAACGCAAGTGTTACTTGAATAGGTAAACACTGACCAACAGGACCAGACTGGCTGACCCATATGCTCTCACTCTGTGGATGGATGATTTAACAGGATTGACAAAGGTGGGATGGCTGGCTTTGTGGTTGATTATTGTACCAAAAGAGGACAACACTGGTTAGGCTACTTCTGTTTTGTTTTGTTATTGAAGCTTAGCTAATGCACTAAAAAGTTAGCGTTTCAGAGAAATCCAATATTCCTCTTAATACCTCCCCAATTTCTGATTAGGTGGACAAGATAACCCTTAATACACACAACAGTATACTTTTTGATGAGTTTTTTTAAAGGCAAAATTCTAACTATTAGAGACAAAATTCATCACCTCTTGCCCTCAGACAGTATCAATCTGCCTTCAATCACAAATACAGCTGTAAGACCTAATGTTTGGATTGCTTCTCTCCAATTACCCTTCAACAACTGACCTCAATGATTTCCTCATCGAAATCATCAACATGTCTCTTAGACCCCATCCCAACCAGGCTACTTAAAGAAGTCCTACCTTTAGTTTACACTATACATTAGACATGATCAATATGTCTTTATTAACAGGCTATGTACCACAGTCCTTTAAGGTAGCCGTGGAGGCCTGGGGCTTGGCTCAGGCAAACCGGTATGGAATACAGCAGGTCCCAGAGATAAATGAAAGCTGGTTGTGGAACAGATACCTAGACAGGAGGAGATATTAAGGGGTGCAAAGATAGTGGCCCAGGTTAAGCAGTGGTTGAATTGGGAAAGTGTAGAGAAGAGGAAGCTTAGCTGGAGGGACCTGGGGAATATGGAGGAGAATCGTATTAGATTCCTGGTAGGGGCTACATACGATGTGTTACCAACCCCCCAGAACCTAAAACTGTGGGTAAATGGGGCCCATCTTGTCCATTTTGTTCAGGTAACGCAACCTTAAAGCATATTTTGTCAGGCTGTAAAGTTAGCTTGTCACTAGGCCGGTATACATGGGGACATAACCAGGTGTTGAAAAGCTTAGCTGCAGGCATTGAAGGGAAACAAAGACAGGCAATCAGAGGCCTGACATAGTGTTGTGGTCAGTGAGTCAATGAGCTGACAGTTCCTTGGGAAGACTCAGTGGAAGAAGCCTATGAAAGGAAAAAGCTTAGATATGCAGACTTAGGAGAAGAAGCTGAGCAGCAAGGATGGAAAACTAGGATTTGTCCAGTGGAAGTGGGGTGTAGGGGATTCATAGCAAGATCAGCTGTCTCGCTCCTGGGGGAACTCGGAGTATGGGGACAGAGTTTGAGGAAGACTGAAGGAAATGTCAGGTGAAGCAGCTAGATCTAGTCAGTGGATTTGGATGACGAGGAATAATGTCAGTTGGGGGCTAAGGGTGGGCGATATGGAACAAAATCAATATCTCGATATCTTTACCTGGAATTTCAATATAAGATATATATTGATATTTTCCGTAATAAATAAAGGCTATTTTAAAAGGTGGTGGTCTTACAACAGCGGCGCCGGTATTCAGGCCGCCAGAGAGTTTGATCTGGTAGCTCAGTCGGATCACATTTGAAGTAAATAAAATAAAATTTGAATAAATAAAATGTATACAAGTGAGCAGATTAGTGATAGCAACCATTTCCGAGACGAAAGTTGCGGGTCAGAGGCACCGCAATCAAATATGATAGTGACAACAAGGGGAGGGGGGGCGGCGCTCAGAAAGAGGGACAGGGAGAAGCGGGGCAGAATGTGTGTGTGTGTGTGTGTGTGTGTGTGTGTGTGTGAGTGAGTGAGTGAGTGAGTGAGTGAGAGAGAGAGAGAGAGAGAGAGAGAGAGAGAGAGAGAGAGAGAGAGAGAGAGAGAGAAAGAACCGGCAGCTGCAGAGCGGAGAAACAGGCGAGACGGCGTGTAGCAACAGACCACATCGATGTAAACCATAGCGTCGCATTCCATATCTCGTTTTAAAAATATAGATATATCTGAAATATTGAGATAGCACCCAGCCTTAATGGGGGCCAGCAGGGGGACCTACTAAAGGTGCGTTCACACCGGACCTGTTTCTTTTTTCGCTGTCGCTCGGTTCGCCCCTTTGATATCGCTTCATCGCTCAGTTGCAATCGCTCGTCAATGTGGCAGAAATCAACAAACTTGCCTTTTCGCTTTGATGACGTCATTGAAGCAATCGGGGGGGTGCTTGACTGTCATGACATGTCAGCTTCATAAAAAGTTAAAAAGTATAGCTGAAATTAAAAGCAACAATAGATGTAAAAACACACAGAGACAAGTCTGAGCGTTTATACCTCCGACTGCGGCAGCAGCCGAAAATTATACATTTTGATACAAACAGGTAGGCTATACATATTGCAAAACTATGTCAAAGTACACCAAAGCATGCATTTTCGTTTCCAAATATTTATTTCAAAACGAAACCATTCATACGGTCAATAAAAAAACATTTTGTTATTAATAAAAAACGAATAGCCTATACAGTGACCGCACAGCCGTGTGTCTGCGTGCGTGTGCGTGCGTGTGTGTGTGTAAGTGTGTGTGTGTGTGTGTGTGTGTGTGTGTTAGTATATCAGAGAGGAGGAATATCAATTTAAAAAAAAGTTTCCACTAATTATTTCGGTGTTTATTTCTTTTATTCTTAAGGTTTTTCATGAAAATGCGTAACATATAAAAACATTAATATAGACCAAATGTTAATCTAATTTATTATTGTAGAATGTATTTAGCAAATCACCACTTTCAACTGGAGACACGGCACAGGAGCGCAGCAGCAGCAAAAAAAAAGAAAGAAAGAAAGGAAGGCATTATAAAAAAGCGACAAATAGTGTTAATTAATTGACATGAGACATTGGAGAGGTTGTCAGTCCTATTCTACACTGTAGTCTGTAATATTTTTTTTATTTTATCATAACGTCTCGGAAATTACTCAAATGCATTCATTGTGTGCTTCTGGGCACACGGGCAGCATAAACAATGAAGTTACATATGACAGTGTGGCAGATCGTTGCGGTGCTTGGAGGCAGCAGTGACAGTTTTTTCAGCAGCCGTTTTTCTTCCTATCAATAAACTACGGTTGAGGCAGCTCCAGCTCCAGCTCCGCTCACATGCTCTGACTCAGGCACCAGGGCGTCTGAGCTACAGTGATAGATGCATTTGCACTGTCCGTGGTGCTTTACACTAGGCTCACCAGGATTACAGCGCTCCTCCAAGCGCTGCAGTCCCGCCGGCTGTCGCGGTCACTGTTGAGATTACATTCTATTATTAACAAAATGTTTTTTTTATTAAACGTATGAATGGTTTTGTTTTCAAATAAATATTTGGAAATGAAAATGTATGCCTTGGTGTACTTTGAGTTTCGCAGAGTTTTGCAATATGTATAGCCTACCTGTATGTATCAAAATGTATAATTGCGGTTGGAGGTATAAATGCTCAGAGGTGTAGTGAGTTTCATTTTTGTAACTTAAAGGCTCTAGGACAAGTGCACTTACATTGATCACTTCCATAAAATAAAACAAGAAATTGGAGAAGATTGAAAAAATTGTTAAAATTAAATTAGGGGACTGATCACAGATGTATTGTCTCTGTGTGTTTTTACATCTATTGTTGCTTTTAATGTGCAGCTATATTTTCAATGAAGCTGACATGTCATGACAGTCAAGCACCCCCCGGGATTCCGGGATTACGGAAGCCAATCAGCGTTGAGCTGTAAGCGACAGGACCCAGCGAAATACCGCTCCAGATGAGATTTCTCATCTCAAGCCATGGGCGAAAAAACGCTCTGTCGCTCTGTCGCTGTCGCTCAGAGCCCGAGCGATTTTTCTCCCGGGCGAATTTGCATTGACTTTGTATGTAAATTCGTCTCTAGCGGAAAAAAAACAGGTCCGGTGTGAACGCACCTTAAGCAGGGTACACAACTCCTTGAGATCAGGTGGAGAGATCCACCAATCAGTCCACTCAGGAGAAAATCCAGGAAGAGGAAGGTTATTTAAGTGTGGGAGTGGCCTATTTGAGTCCCTTATGTTTTAGACCATGCTGCAACCCAGATGAGTGTGTTTGCTGATTCTGTTAGTTTATCTTCTCTACCTCCTTTAACTTTAGCTTATATTGGGAGTTATGTTATGTAGCATGTAACGGTAGGGTATGGTGAATGTGGAGAAAGTTAGTATCGACACGGTCACCTTTTGAAGCGTGCATAGTGCATAGAGTCTGGGTTTGTTGAAGGTGGCAGTGCTGTTTGGGTTGAGAAAGCCATGTGGTAATAGGTTAGGTAAAGGAGGTTGTTTTAAGGGCTCATCTTGGGGAGGTAGGCTGTACAGCCTAACCTGGCGGGGGAATGTTATCATCAGAGATCACTCTGTAAACTTCCATTGTTATGCAGATGACGATGACACAAGTATGCCTATCAATTCAATTCAATTCAATTTTATTTATAAAGCCCAATATCACAAATCACAATTTGCCTCACAGGGCTTTACAGCATACAACATCCCTCTGTCCTATCAATCAATCCAGAAGAAACAAATCAATTAACTAAACTTCAAACATGCCTTAAAGACATAAAAACCTTGATGAGATGCTATTTCCTGATGTTAAATTCAGACAAAACTGAAGTTATTGTTCTTGGCCCAAAACACCTCAGAAACTCTCTATCTGATGACATAGTTTCTCTGGATGACATTGTTCTGGCCTGTAGCGCAACAGTAAGAAACCTCAGAGTAATATTTGATCAAGATTTGTCTTTTAACTCCCATATTAAACAAACTTCAAGGTCTATGTTCTTTCGTCTGCCTAATATTGCATAAATTAGGCCTATCTTGTCTCAAAAAGATACAGAAAAACTGGTCCACGCTTTTGTTACCTCTAGGCTGGATTACTGTATTTCCCTATTATAAGTGTTGCTCTAATATGTCTTTGAACAGTCTCTAGCCAATCCAGAACACAGCAGCACATGTACTGATAGGAATTAAGAAACGAGATCACATTTCTCCTGTTTTAGCTTCTCTGCACTGGCTCCCTGTAAAATCCAGAACTGAATTTAAAGTCCATATCCTCACTTACAAAGCTCTAAATGGTCAGGCTCCGTCATATCTTAGAGAGCTCATAGTGCCATATTATCCCACCAGAACACTGTGCTCTGAGAATGCAGGGTTACTCGTGGTCCGTAAAGTCTCCAGAAGTAGGCAAGGCAAGGCAATTTTATTTATATAGCTCCATTCATACACAAGGCAATTCAATGTGCTTTACAAGAGAAAACATGAAAGGAACAATAGATTATTAAAAACAAAAGCTAAAAGCAAGACAATAAATAGTTAAAACAGTGCAGAAAATGCATTTAAAAAGCAAGCATAAAGCAACAGCAGACAAATATAAAAACAATAGCTACAGATTATCCTAACAATAAGTTACATATCTAGTTCACTGGTAAACTGCAGTAAATAGTTATGTTTTAAGCCCTGATTTAAATGAGCTGACAGTTTCAGCCGACCTCAGATATTCTGGAAGTTTGTTCCACAGGTGGGGAGCATAGAAACTGAAGGCTGCCTCACCATGTTTGGTTTTGATCCTGGGAACACTGAGTAAACCTGTTCCAGATGATCTGAGGGGTCTGGATGCTTCATAACGTACAAGTAAATCAGATATGTATTTAGGCCCGAGACCATTTAGTGCTTTATAGGCAAGTAACAAGATTTTAAAGTCTATCCTTTGACACACAGGAAGCCAGTGCAGTGACTTAAGCACTGGTGTAATGTGCTCCACTCTCTTGGTGTTGGTGAGGACTCTGGCAGCAGCGTTCTGGACGAGCTGCAGTTGTCTGATTGATTTTTTACTCAGGCCTGTGAAGACACCGTTACAATAGTCCAGCCTGCTGAAAATGAAAGCATGAACAAGTTTTTCTGTATCTGGTTTAGACAGAAATTCTTTTATTCTTGCTATGTTTTTAAGGTGGTAGTAGGCTGATTTAGTAATTGTCTTAATGTGACTATTGAAATTTAGGTCTGAGTCCAGAACTACACCAAGATTTCTGGCTTGATTTGTAGGTTTTAGTGTCAAGGCGTCAAGGTGAGCACTGACTATTGATCTTTGTTCTTTGGGGCCAAAAACAACTATTTCAGTTTTGTCTGTGTTTAGTTGTAGAAAATTGCACTTATTTAGCAGATGTAGGGGACTGTAGTCATCTGGTGACACTGTTATGTAAAGTTGTGTGTCGTCTGCATAAGTATGGTAGGAGATGTTATGATATTCCATAATCTGAGCAAGGGGGAGCATATAGATGTTGAACAGAAGAGGCCCAAGAATGGACCCTTGAGGAACTCCACATGTAATCTTTGTTCGCACAGATTCATAATTGCCAAGTGACACAAAGAAATCCCTGTCTTGTAAATAAGATTTAAACCAACTTAGCACAGTGCCAGAAAGTCCCACAAACTTTTCTAATCTGTCGAGCAGTATCTTATGGTCAACTGTGTCGAATGCAGCACTGAGGTCCAGTAATACCAGAACCGAAATCTTTGATGCATCACTGCTCAGATGAATGTCATTTAAAACTTTTACAAGTGCAGTCTCAGTGCTGTGATGTGCTCAAAATCCAGACTGAAAGGCATCAAAGGAATTGTTTTGCTCCAAGAAGGTGTTAAGTTGCTGAAAAACAACCTTTTCAATGATCTTTCCTAAAAATGGTAGGTTTGATATGGGCCTGTAGTTATTTATTACGGAGGCATCCAGATTAGGCTTTTTTAAGAGAGGTTTAATGACTGCAGTCTTCAGGGCCGTTGGGAAAAGGCCTGACTGAAGAGAACAATTGACTATCTGTAGTATATCTGATGCTATGCAGTTAAAAACATCTTTAAAAAAGCTTGTTGGCAGAGTGTCAAGGCAGCAGGTAGTGGACCTAAGGTTTCTAACTATGTCTGTCAAAGTAGCATGATTTAATGGGTGAAAAAGTGCCAAATTAACTGGAGTAGTCTTATGAGGCACTGGTGAAATAGCCACTGTGTTGGAGTTACAGACTGTCTGTCTTATCTTTAAAACCTTGTCTGTGAAAAAAGAAGCAAAGTCATTGCATGCCTTGGTGGATAGCAGTTCAGGAGGGACTGACGCTGATGGGTTTGTCAGTCTGTCAACTACAGTAAATAGAGTCCGTGCATTGTTGTTATTTTTGTTGATAATCTAAGAGAAAAAGGACTGCCGTGCCTTTTTTAGCTCCAAGTTATAGATGCACAGACTTTCTTTATAGATGTCATAATGAACCTGGAGTTTGGTTTTTCGCCACCTGCGTTCTGCTTTTCTACATTCTCTTTTTTGAGCTTTTACCCGTGTGGCATTCCTCCATGGTGGTTTTTTCTTACCAGAGACAACTTTGACCTTCATGGGGGCAATATTGTCCATAATATTCAAAGCTTTAAAGCTGAAACTATGAACCAGATCATTGACAGAGACTGAGGGCAGAGCTGGTGTGGGTGTAAAATCCTGGTTAAATAGTGTACAGGTGTTTTCGTTGATATAGCGTTTTCTGATTACCTATGTTGAAATTTTACTGGTGTCAGCGGAGATGGCCATTTTAAAGAAAACACAGTAATGATCAGAAAAGGCAACATCAGTCACCACAACCTCAGAAATGTTGAGCCCTTTGGAGATAATTAGATCTAAAATATGTCCCTTATTGTGTGTTGCCTCTGTTACATGCTGGTAAAGTTCAAAGTTCTCCAGGATGTAGAAAAGTTCTTTCGCACTGCCATCTTTGGGATTATCAATATGAATATTAAAATCACCCACTATAACAACACAGTCAAAATCAATACAAACAACAGACAATAGATTAGAAAAGTCATCAACAAAGTGTGCACTATATTTTGGAGGCCTGTAGATGGTTACTAATACTGCTTGACAGGAGGATCTCAACTGCAGTGCAACATATTCAAAAGACTCAAACTTCCCATATGACAGCTGTTTGCACTGGTAAAGATCCTTAAATAAAGTGGCTACTCCACCTCCTTTCTTTCGTTCTCTAACTGAGCTGATAAAATGGAAGTTTGGGGGGGCTGATTCAATAAGTACTGCTGCACTGTTGTTTTCATTTAACCAAGTTTCAGTTAAAAACATAAAATCAAGGTTTCTCTTGATAATAAAGTCATTAATTAATAGTGACTTGCCAGCCAGTGATCTGATATTTAATAAAGCTAAGTTTAGTGTACTAACATTGTCTGACACAGTCTGTGGCTGACGCATAACTGGAGTCAGATTAGATAGAGTAGCTGTGCGCTTTGGGTACACATTGTTTTTCCTGATGCTAGTCAAAACAGGAATGACAGACCTTGGAGATGACTCTGGCTGATACTTTTCAATTTCAAGATGTGTTTGACCATGCCACCGGCTATTTAAGATCGCCGGTATGTTTAAGGAAGCGGCATGGGGTCTGTCTCATCTCTGACAGGCACCTGAGTGATGACGTCTAGGGCTACTATTTAACAGTTCATCAATTTGGCTGAGCTTTAGTGTGGCAGCTTTAACTAGCTCCTGGATTGGTGAGTGTGGTAGAGGGGGGGAGGGTTGACACTGGCTCCTTGGTGGTTGTGGTGGTGGTGGGGAGGGTCGACGTTGGCTCCTTAGTGGTTGCGCCGGTGCTGGGGGGGGGCGACGTTGGCTCCTTGGTGGTTGTGGTGAAGGGCAGGAGGGGGGTTGTTGGATCCCTGACTGGGACAGGGACATCCTCTGAATGCCTTGGGTGATGTGGAGCAAAGGGTCAGGTGAAGGGGGAGAGATGCAGGCTGTCTGTCTCTGTGCCCCGTACTTGTCCTTGGCTGTTATCTGTCCATTCTTGTTTTGGTATGGCATTCCAAGAGCATGACGTAGATTGGCCCCGAGTAGTCTGCATCCAGTGATGTTCGGATGAATCCCATCACGCTGAAAGCGATCCTTACAGTTCCAAAAGATGTTAAAATTGTCAATAAACTTTATCCCATGAGTGAAGCATGCCGATGTCAGCCATGTATTCAGGGCAAGGAGTCTGGTAAAAGACTCGATTCCTTTCCCCAGGGTTGGAATGGGGCCAGAAATGAACACATTTTGTGACTGACAGTCACTCAGTTTCTCCAGTAGCAGGGAAAAGTCTTTTTTCAGGATCTCAGAGCCAGTTTTTCTTCGTAGAATGTCAAAAGACCCAGCATGGATGATGATCCTCATGTTACTTGGGTGTGTAGAGAGGATCACTGGCAACAACTTGGTTAGCTCCCTGACAGACGTGTCAGACACTGTTAGATTTTCAGTCTTTGCCATTCTTACATGCTTGGTTATTGAGTCTCCGATCAGGATGGTGTCTGGCTGATCAGGTGTGGTGTTAGTATAGTTTTTTCTGGCCTTGGGTCTAGCAGTGGTTTTAATACCAGAGGTGTGATTGGCCTGCGTGGGTTCAGTGTAGTTGGTATTGTCACACATTTCATTTGGAGCTAGTGCATCATACCTGTTTTGTAGAGAGAGTTCAAGTGGAGGGGTGAGCGTAGGGACTCTCTTGACTGATTTCCTGCTGGGTTTGCCTTTGCGTCTAACGACGTCAGCCCAGATCCACGAATTTGTTGTAGCGTTTCGTTCTTCTTTTGAAGCTGCCTTATCGTCTCAGTCAGTCGCTCACACTCTGTGCAGCTCACAGGTTTTGCCATCTTGTCCTTGTCCTAATCACAGGTTTCCAGTCACAGACACAGCAAAAGGCTTGCACTGTGCCTTGGCCCTGATCACACAGTACTAAAGTGGTGAAAAAGTGGTGAAAATATGGCAGTAGTCCTCTGTATCTTTCAAAAATTAAAGTCCCAATGCTTTATAAGTGTCCAGGATCTACTTTCTGTAGCTTTTAGCAGGAAAAAACAAGTATATCCACAAAAGAATGTAAGCAAAGCAGAGCGCAAGCAGCAAAGCGTCTGCACTGTAAGAAAGCCGGAAGCAGAAGTGCTGCATAGCATGAGAACATGAGCCAGAGCCTTCAGCTATCAGGCTCCTCTTATGTGGAATTATCTTCCTGTTTCGGTCCGGGAGGCAGACACCGTCTCCTAACTTACAAAGCTTGAAATGGTCAGGCTCTGTCATAACTTAGAGAGCTCATAGTGCCCTATTATCCCACCAGAACACTGTGCTCTGAGAATGCAGGGTTACTCATGGTTCCTAGCCTTCAGCTATCAGGCTTGTCCTCTGTGGAACCAGCTTCCTGTTTCGGTCAAAGAGGCAGACACCGTCTCCATATTTGAGAATAGACTTAAGACTTTCTTTTTTGATAAAGCCTATAGTTAGGGCTGGCTCAAGCTTGCCTTGGACCAGCCTCCAGTTAGGCTGAAAGGCCTAGTCTGCCGGGGGACCTCCTATGATACACCGAGCCCCATCTCTCCTTCCCTCTCTCTACTCAGTACATGAAAAGTTGATTCCTCTTCATTTCCTAACATTCACATCCTATTACTGCATATCGCTAACTTGGCTTAACTGCATGTCACTAACTCGGCTTCTCCTCCGGAGCCTTTGTCTTCACTGTCTTGCAGGTTCCCTCGTATCGCAGCTACAACACATACTACCACAATTACGGTTATTATTATTATAATATTATTACTAAAATTATTTTTATTGTAGCTATTGTCATTACTGTCTGCCCTGCATCACTCTCTGTCTCTGTCTGTCTCTCTCTTACGTATCATTTTGTCATATGGATCACTGTAAATTTATTATGTTGATCTGTTCTGACGACATCTATTGCTATCTATCTGTCCGTCTTGGAAAAGAGGTCCCTCCTGAGGAGCTCTTTCTGAGGTTTCAACCAATTTTTTTCACCTTTAAAGGATTTTTTTGGGAGGGAGGGGTTCCTTATCCGTTGTGAGGGTCCACGGACAGAGGGATGTTGTATGCTGTAAAGCCCTCTAAGACAAATTGTGATTTGTGATATTGGGCTTTATAAATAAAATTTAATTGAATTGAATCTACGGTAGCAGATCGCTCTGTGCAGTCTGCCCTTATAACCTTTTGGATAATTTCCCAGTCATCTGTCTTTGCTATATACTTTACTTTGTTTTGTAAAAAGATGGCCTGCACCTGTCTATTATGAGTTCAGGTGTCTCCTTTACTGTGTTATTATTGTTAAAGTTCTGTAATTATTTGAGTTAATACTTTTAATGCTTTAAATACTTTTTGTTTTAAGGCCTGGTTATACAATGTGCGATTTTGGGCTGTCCCAGACGAAAGAAAACCAATATGAAAGAAACATGGCAATATCTTTGGTCGTGGCTCTGTAACAGTGGTTCTATGTAGCACAGCGTTCAAGGATGACTATTGTTACGGTCTTGCGAAGAAAGACAGCCTGGCATAAAATTGACAGTATCAGAAATTTGGGATGACCATCTCACTGTGTGACCTATGTCTACTAACCAACCAATAGAAACGCGGAATGAAATGACGCACTGGCGCTATACCCAAACAGATGGATAGCAGCTTACCATGGAGGCAAGATGTGCTAAAAGAAATGTGTAAGATTTCAGACCTTGTGGAGTTGTGGCAGCAGAAGCCTTGCCTGTATGATGTGTCCTCCAGCTCTTAACATGATTGCATAAAAAAGGACAAAGCATAGAAGGAAATACAGGCAGAGTTGCAGCTGCCAGGTGAACAACCTAGTAGATAGCAAACAAACACAGACACACCGCAGTGTATAGTGCCTACAAAACTTTAGGTTATTTAATAATGTGACCCTCTTGTGCTTCACATTATGAGAAGTAATAACCCGTGCAGCATCGTTGCACATCAGTGTTTCCCCCTCCATTATATTAGGGGGGGCGCCCCTCCCCTCCAAAGGCAACCCCTGCCCCCCCTTGAAGGTCAAGTTAATTTTATTTAATTTTATTTTCTATATAGCACCAGATCACAACAGAAGTCATTTAAGGTTACCTTTCCTATAGAACAGGGGCTGTATTCACAAAGCTTCCTAGCACTAAGAGTTGCTCCTAGTCATGAAATTCTAAGAAAATTCTTAGAATTGTGATGTTTTCTTAAAGTTAAGACTAGGTCCTTGTAAAGATAAAAGTTATTCACAAACTCCAAAACTCCCCCCCTCTTTCAGGACAGACAGATGTGCAATAGATGTCGTACAGAACAGATCAACAAGAGTTTAAGAGTTTCTTAATCAGAGAAGAAAATCTTGGAAACACAAAGAGGTCAGAGAAATGGTCTCTTAACAGAAAAATGGGTAAATGAAATGCTACAGATGAGATTGTGCAGTTTGTGGTCGATCTCATTTGGGATATGCACACATTTCATACCTAACAAAATAACGCTATAACACCAGAAATAAAATTATAATAATATTATTATAGATATTTAAAAAACTGGAAAAATGCAGCAGTGATGACTTTTGTCTGTCTCAACCTTCAATCAGCGGAGTGATCGCACTGACAATGACAACAATGTCAATCTCATATTGTGATGCAGTTCATTTAATTTCTGCTGGGTGTCCACACCTTGCAGGCTCACAGAAGAGCGCGTCTATGAAAACCAATCACATCTGTTAAAAGAAAGCATCACACCTAGCAACAGGGTCAACCACACCCCCTCAGTGAGATACAAGTTTCTGTCCCTTCCTTGCTCAGAGTTGCTCTTCGAACTTTTCTAAATCACTCCTAAGCTAAGACTCCTTACTCAAAGTTTTTCATCTAAGTGAGGAGGAGAGTATTCTCAGAATGTTTGTGAATATGGCCCCAGGTCTATACCTTGTCATTTTATTAAACAAACTAAATAGCCTTATGTTATTTGTCTTATTTACACGATGACATGTAATTTCTGTCTCTACATGGTCACTCGTTTGCAGTCCTCCTCTGCTCCCTGTATTGTGCACGGCAGAGTTACACCCCGATGCATACACACACACAGAAACATGCGAGCACACATAGGTGAGCACACTAGAGCGACCAAACCCAAACTGAGTCCAAGACAATTATAATGGAGCTTGGCCTGACCCTGACAGACTGTCTGATTTTTAAGTCCAAACCCGACCCAAGCCTGACGCAGTTTGTTACCTGACATAGTTATTGTTATGGACAGTGTGTAAATGACCATTAAAAGACTGCTGTTACACACAGTCAACCACGCCACTCGCACAGCAGTTAATGAATCGTACGTCGTAGCCTGTCTGCATACATCAAACTTGATATCATACCCAGATTTATTACGTCCATGTCGCACAGTGTAGCTGCACTAAACTTGAAAGATTGCTAAAATATCACAGTCTGTGGGAGACTTTATTTATTATCAACTTAAGGCTGAGCAAAGTGAGCCACAGTGTTGAGTTTCTGTATCAACTAAAGCAGTAAATGCTCTTACCTTTCCTCATGAATCTTCCCTGATGGTGGTTGAGCAGGTCACCTGGCACCTGCTCATAGTTGGCCTGAGGGATCTTCCTCATATTGTTGAAGGTGCTGTGTTTCACCACATTGGTCAGCTGCTCATCAGTCAGCTCTTTACCCAAGAACAAGGAGATCCTCTCCACTGCTGACTGCAGGTCCTGGACAAAAGACACAGGAGTAAGAACTAAAGATCTATTTTCAAGACCATTTTTACAGACTGATACTTCTTAGCATAGGACATGACAGCTTATGGACATGAACAGAATGATTTTAGCTCCTACTTGAATCATCTCTTCATAAGTGATGAACAGCATGTTCACATCATCCTTGTGTGAGTACCAAGTCTTAATATGCTCAAACCAGCTAGATCCAAACACTGCAATGAATAACGCACAATGTTAGTGTCACATGGCAGATTTTCATCAGGAACTACACAGCTGAGAAAATGCAAACATTGTTTTGTGAGTAACAGAGAGCTTACCGTCTCCTCTCATGAATTTCTCAAAGAATGCATTGAAATCCTTTGGAGTTTCCAACATGTTTGCAAGCTTATGGAAGTAGAAGTAAGACACAAGGACATCTTTGGGATTTCTTGCCACGTAGATGACCTACAAGAGGAACAGCCTCGGTATCAACTGTTTATTGGGGACTGACTGCACTTCTGAGAGTTTCAAATGATATTTTGATGGCTTCTGATGCAGGTGACTGTTCTATGTTAGTACTTCTTGACCTTAGTTATTTATTTGGTACAATAGACCACCATATCCTAATTAAGAGGTTATGTGGTGTTGGCATGTCAGGCTTAGAATTAGACTAGTTTTAATTCAGTCTCACTGACAGGAGTTTCTCTATCTTTTTTTTTCAAGACTTCATGTCTGTTTCCTCCCCACTGTCCTGTGGAGTCCTGCAGGGCTCAGTTCTGGGGCCTACATTTTTCTCTTTATAATAGCTGCCCTTTGAATAGATCATAAACAGATATATCATTGCATATCATTTATATGCGGATGACATCTAACTCCACTTCTCTTTCAAACCTAGTGAGACTTTTAGGTTATAAAGACCTATTGAATATCTTAAAGCTATTAGGGCCTGGACAGCAGACAACTTTTATATGTGTAGTCCACTGATTGTGTGCATTTGAGTTAACTTCAAGTCTACTTAAAGTACAGTTAAAAGTACTGTAAAGGTAGATTTCAAGTATAAAATATAATACCTAGATAGTAACCTAGTATTATACTTAAAGGTGGAAAAATTTATATAAATAGTGATTTATAAGCATGATTTTAATTTCACTTAAAGAGAACTTGCAAGTGTACTTGTAGTATAAAAACTGAAAGTCATTTTCAGCATTTTCTCAATGACCCCCTAACCCCAAACTGCAACGTATTCAATCCAAAGTTCTAAACAGAGTTCACCTGACACAATATAAACTACACAAAATGGGACTTACAGCGACATTTGTACACACTTCACATCAAACACCACTGATGACTACTTTCATGCCACCTGGCTTTACACCCCCATTCAAACATACAGGACAAACATAACACACAAAATATCCTCTACCATGGGCCACAGCATTCCAGTCTCTCCCTCTGTATGTCTCTCTCTGCTCTCTCTTGTTTTCTTGTACTCTTTGCTCTTTTTTTGACTCTTCTCTCTTCTTGTTTTTTTTTACTTTTTGTTTCTTCTTTTTCGTATCTTAGTCTCTTTCATATTTACGTTTTAGTTACGCTTTTATACTCTCACATCAAAGTTATTTTAAACTTTTAAGTTTTGCTCATCCAGTTTTCTTTTATCTCCAGTGTTTTCAACATTTTTAATAATAATAACTTTGATAACAATATTGAACGGCCAAGGATATTGTTTTCACCATTATTATAAGCAAGTAATTATAACAAAGTAGACAAGTGCCCTTTACGACCTGCCTCTTCAACCAAAGATTCCTCAGACCCAGCGGCTGCCAGCCACTTGCCACAGTGGTTCTCGGGCCAGCCCAAAGGCTTTTTGCAGCGTATTTATGCTTCAGTATTGTTTTATCTCACTAGGTTTTTTAGGAATTGTGTGTTTTTGTGTTGTGTTGTGTTGTGTTGTATTGTTTGTTGTATGAGCAACGTCTAAGACGATTTTCTGTCACGACAGACAATAAAGCTTTTCTGTTTCTGATTCTGAAGGAAACCGACACTGGGGGCACCCACAAGACTTCACAGGCTCAACCGCTCCCCCCTCCACAGTCTGCCAGCTGATTTCATTCTGCTGGAAAGTCTGGGAGTTGCAAAGTGAAAGTTCGGGGCCCCAAGAGAAACGTCTGCATGATTCGCTGCTAAGAAGGGAGGCAACGAACTCCCCTCACAGGTGACCCGCTGGGCAGTGGTAAGAGCTGAGGTCGAATAGGAGATTCAATTACCTTAATCTTAATTTAGGAGTCCTTTGATAAATATTTTGCACATCCCTGCGTTCCCGATTTATCTTTACATAGGCCTACTCTCTCACTATCGCCAAATTAAATAACCCACACGAGTGTTACTTGTTGTTTTAATCCATTTATACATACTGTTGATGTTGTGTTATTCCATATTATCCTCATTCCTTTATTCAGTTGTTACCCATTTAGCTTAAATAAATTTTCATTTATCACCAAGTTGCTGTCTGTGGATATTTCTTTTGAGTGGGAATTAAGATCACTGTATGGAGAATTCATAAACCAGATATTGCGATTGATTAATTATTGATAGGCGTGCTGACGAATTAATAATTGGTTCATGGAGATATTAATTTGATTAGTCGTTTCTCTCATTAGGAGTGTGGTTCCCGAAACTTTATTACAAGTGCAAATATTCTCAAAAAGGTATTTCCCCTACAGCACTGCCAGTCATCAAATACCCAGCTGGGATCATAAGCTGGCCAAAGGAGGAGATGGAAACTACAAATATCAAGACAAGAAATCTCCTCACCATGCATGGAGGGTTCCACCCCAAGTCCAGCACCCTGAGGCTATATAGTAAGGGGAAAGAGGGAGGCATGGAAACATCCAAAATCTAGGAATACATCAAGAAGATGGCCTCAAAGGATGAACTGCCATATATATATATATTGTTAGGCAAGTTACTACTAAATGTTTTGTTTTTTCCATTTTTATATATTATTAGTTACTTTCATAATCAAAGCACAGAATCTCCAGTTTATCACAGTTAATTTCAAATCCAGTGCTGTGCAGGTCTGACCCATTCATGCATTCACATACAGTGGTTTCCACTTTGTATTAGAATTATAAAGATAAAAATGATAAAGAACAATTAAATAGCCTAGACCTTTTTAAATAAATGACTAGCCGTGAACACGGGGAGGATCAGGCAGAGGATCAAAGTCTGATAATTATGAGATGTTGGATCAATATTTGTGGGTCTATGATATGACACATAATAAACAAATGCTGAGGTTAGCACAACGAACAGAATGACAGTTACTATGACAAGCACAAATTAAAACATCGGAGCTGCTGCTGGTGTTGCTCTGCAGTTCTAGGAGATGTGAATGGAAACACATCCAACATATACTAACATCACCCAGATGTGCTGATCACCAGAGCGGGGGAAAAAAGGGAACCGGAGGCCAGCACCTTATCCCTGCTGCTTTTAGCTAGCCTCAGGATGCAGAATGACATACATTGTATGTCATTATATAAATGGAAACACACTGAACGTGATAACATAAAGTACAACATGACCCAGATGTGAGGATCATTGACACCCTTCGATGATGTAGTCTGTAAAGACATGACGAGACACAGCAACCTTTTTTGTTCTTGTGGCCTACTAGTGGAAGTGGGGCAGTGTGGATCAGTGTGGATGAATTAAAATCTGCTTAAATGCGCCACACAAGTTATCCACTCCACTAAACACCAGTATCCATGACAGGATATTGCCAGCCTAGGAGGAGCACCATGGTGAACATGATATTATAAAAACAGGTTTGTTTATAGATGCGTCGATGTTAATAGGTTGTAATTTATTCTAGGATTAGATTATTGTTTATAGAATGTTTCAAAAGTTGGTTAAATGTAGTAGTACACTCACTGGTTACAATGGCATTATAGTGTGTTATGAACTATATGTATTACATGTTTGTATCCTCCTTAAAATACTGAACAGGGGGACCCGGAGTAGTTTCAGTCATCTTCAGTGTGTAGGTGAAATACAGCTGCTTCAAGCTGACCTTGCCCTTTTTCTGGCTGAGAGCAGGAGGCATGAAGTGGAACTGCAGATGTGTGACCCTCAGCCGGGGTGATGGGGCCAGGATAAACATCTCTCTGTTGCCAGTCACCTCGATCCAGGGGATGAGATCAGCATTAGAGTAGCTGCTGAGCTTACTGATGGCTGTCAGATCTCCCTTTGTTTCAATGAGCAGCAGGATCTGCTGCATCCAGATGGTCCCTGTCAAACAGAGCAGACAGGCCTAATTCCCACACTTTGTGTGAACAATGGCAACAATTAGATCAGCCATGTGTATGAGTACACCTCTCCTGTTCTGTGTGGAGCTTTGTCTGTCCTGCTTTCTCTTTGAGTGTTTTGAGAATGCACACTTGTCTGGCAGATCATTTGATACCCTGCTCTCTGCTGAAATCAAATTACAACACACAAAAGAGAAGGACATTCATGTGTACATACTAATCAGCCCTGTACTTTCCCCTAAGCTGAGACTTCCAAGAATCACACTGACCTTAAGTACACTCAGTCCCACTGCAGGACACTGGGCACAGCAGGAGCCTGTGCTGCCGCCCCCTTCCATCTTTACTGTCCTCTCACCTGATTTTGGGTAAGTGACGACAAACACATCCGAGTCTCTGATCTCCAAGTTGTAAATCTGGTCCACATCATCTGGATCATGAGTGCCATTGATCAACCTGAAGCCTCTGTGTGCCACCAGTTCATCACGCTTGATGTCATTTAAGTCCATGATAGCTAAAGCAAAATAAAAGGACATGTGGTCACCTTAACCCACCCTTATCCACGTGTTCTGTTGCTGGTAAAGCAGTTTAAAGAGGAGCTATGCCCATTTTCCAAATGCATATGTTATGCTCATTCTCTAACACAGTCAAAAAATATAAGTACAAGTCAACAACTCTCTCCCAAATCCAAAAACTAGAGAGCTAAAGCTAAAATTCATTGGGTCTGATTCATGAAAAGTGAGTTAATCTGTGTGTAGATTTGCACATAAAAGCCTACTCTACTAAAAACCTACTCCGGATTCAGGAACGCAGTGGGAAACTCAGATTTGATTGTAAACACGTGTGTATGATCATGAATGCCAATCCATCGTAAAGTGACAGCACGCTCCCTGTAATCAGCAATTAGCATAAATCCCCGCCCTTGAATAGCCAATGACCACCATATAAGGAGGTGTAGGTGCATCCTGTCGACCTGTCAGTCATGGCGCAGAGAAAGAAAGAGAGATTTTTTTCCGAAGCGGAGATCGAAATAATTTTGGCTGGTGGACAACATGTGGAAAACATTTTATTTTCTTCAGTTAGTGGTGGTGTGGCAGCTAGGGACAGGCAAAGCGAAGGCCTGGAGGGAGGTAACAGATGCTGTTAGTGTTGTCTCCGTAGTACAAAGAACCAGAGGTGTCAGAGGTGAAGCGTGAATGGTTTGATATGAAACTGGAGGCAAAGAAACGCATAAGCACACACACAAATACACAGCGGTCACCAAACAAACATAAGATTCATTTGTGGGGTTTTGAATGAAGTGGGAACGGGAAACCAGAGATGTTTTGTGTGTAATGGATAAAGTAAATCAGTGATGGCTGTTGGAATGTAGAGCTATTTAACATTTATTTTAACAAATGATACCCATAACATATAGCCTAGCAGGTTTGTATGCATTGTCTTCAAATTTGCCTATTTGAATCTTAATAGCCTAAAGCTCTGTTTTACACAACGTAAATTAATCATTATCAAATCAGATTTATTCATTCAAACGATCGTCCTCCTTCCACCTGCTGCCCCTGCTGAACCCAGGCATCGAGGCCCAAGAGGCTGTGATCCAGCTGTCCTTACGGATATTTTTATTATCATCATTCAACGTGTAGAAAGAACGTGTAATCTATTGAGTCGATTTACGTAGATAATTCAAAATCATGAACCTAATCTGGATCTTAAACCTGCTAATTGCCAAATAATTTAACTAAATGTGTTGTATTTTTAATATTTTGTCATGTTTAGATCACGTGTTTCAAAGGCATCTGTGTTTTGTGTACATAACAGAGCGCAATACGAATTAAAATTGTCATTTCCAATAGTGAAAAGCAATATTCATGTGCTTTACTAAATTTACACAAGCACTACGAGTGGTCAGGAGCAGGAGTAGATTTTGTTAGTAGCTACGAAAAGATCGGAGCTACTAAAATATTGATGAATGCGGACACGCACGTAAATTTCCGTCTGCGAACAGTTTACACACAAATTCCTTCTGCTCACGTTTCATGAATGAGACCCATTATGTCATAGGGTATAAAGTCTGGAGCTGCTCCATAGACAATGAATGGTGAAAGATGTTCTAAATCAGTGGTTCCCAACTGGTGCATCCCAGTCCAAAAGTAGGTCACTGGCTCCGTTCTGAAAGGACTGCAAGTGACTCGCGAACGTGTCAAGTTTTGTAAAAACAAAAACACTTTATATTGAAGTATAGTGAATTTCCAGCACAAAGCTTATATTCCAGGGGGGGACAAGGAAAAAAAGCTGTAGCCTGTCTTTTATACAGCATCTTTAACCACAATTTGATGCTTTAATCTTCTCTCTATCTATCCAACAGGCAGGCATTGGACCTTTCTTAGCACTGGCTAAGTCCACCTGCACATGTCCAGATTTTAAAACAAAATAACTGAAATCAAATTAAACGTGCAATATGTAATTTTCTGCCGCTAGGAGTCTCAAACCAAAACAATAACAGAAGACGGAGTTGGATGACGTCACCAAGTAGCGTGAGAGTTGTAGTTATATAACATAGGAGTTGTAGTTATATTACAGATACAGATCTAACGTTCCTCACTCCGTGTCACTGAAACCGACCGTGGCAGTTTTTTTTGGCAGAGCGAGCTTCAGCAGCAGAGAAATGCTCATGGACGAGGTAGCTATATTACTTAAGTTATATTCACTTTATGTTTCACTTTTTACAAATGGGGTCCATCGGCCGGTGTAGCAGCCCGAGCCGATCTGGTACCTAACGTTACACCGGATCGTCAAACTCTGATCTAACTATCAGTAGTAACGTTACTTAAAGGGACACTGTGTAACATTTTCAGTTGTTTATTGGCAAAAATTGATATCTGCATTCATAAATATGTCATCACTGGTGTACTATTACCTCCACCAATAATCTGACTTATTCTCCTAAAAAAATTGTGCGGGCAAGTCGTCTGGGGGGTTCCATTACGTTTTGCCATCTTGAGAATACATCCACCAGCAAGGGACAAACAGTACCGCCTTCGGCGTTTTCGTTGAGAGCCAGGCCAGCACTGCATGACTGAGGAGCCGAAGGAGAGGAGCAAGAGGTGCTTCGCTACGACCCTGGCACATTTGAAACTAAGTCCCACTCTTTGAGCATAATGCAGGATCATGCATATGCAGCATCATGGGAGACGCAATCCTTGTCGCCAAGAGAGCACAAAAGGGAATAGAAAAGGCAGCGTGACCGGCGAATTAACAGAACAGAACGAAGGCCCACCTCGGGGTAGCCTTTCCCAGGTAGAGAGAGCTGCTGAGCAAGGATGGTAATACAATCACAGGCCGGCACTGCTGTTGGCTGTTAGCCGCTGTTAGCGGCCAGTCGCTAACAGCCTCATCCCTCTCCTGGCATCACTGCGCCGCCGTTAGCCGGTGTTAGCCGTTAGCCGCGATAGCCGTTAGCCGCCGTTAGCGCTGGCCTGTGATTGCATTACCTTTCTCCTTCAGCAGCTCTCTCCACCTGGGAAAGGCAACCCCAGTGCTGGCCCTTGTTTTTTTAATTCGCCGGTCACGCTGCCTTTTTGATTCCCTTTTGCACTTTCTTGGCGATGAGGATTCCGTCTCCCGTGATGCTGCATAATACATGATCCTGCATTATGCTCAAAGAGTGGGACTTTGTTATGCGGCAGTAGTGCCGCTGGCCACTAACAGCTGTTTCAATTTACATCCGCCCCAACAGTCCTACGTTGTAAACACAGCCAGCATGGTGAGGAGGGGGTTTGTCAACTCGCGTCGCGTGTGTCTGTGTAGCAGCCTGAATGAATACTCCATGTAGTATCGGATGACATAGTTTCATCAGTGTTATCATAGCTTTTTGGTACACAGCGGCTACAGTTGTTGCAATACGTGTTTGAAACAGTGAGGCGCTAGAGTGCGCCAACTGTTTGAATGCAATATATGATTTCAACTTTAGATGGGAGAAATTCCTACACACTGTGGCTTTAAGCTGACCAGACGTCCTCTTTTGCCCGGGTGTCCGGGTTTTTTTTATGAACTGATTATAATGTCCGGTTTTCTGTGTGTTAAAGTCATGGCTCTCTTTTTCAGCGACTATCTCGCTAACCTTAGTTATTTACACTCTATTCAGAAATGCTACTTAACCTTAGCTGAGCGGTTAGCGATGGCTTCTCCCTCTCTGCTGCTCTCTCTTGCTCAGTGCGTCTTATGTTTAGCTATTCCTCTGCCTCTTTCATATAAATGCAGTTCATTTACCGGCATCAGCTCAGCATTAGCCTAGCAACAGTAACGTTCATTCTCTGAAGTCTCAGCCGGTCTGCTGCTGCTGCTTCTTCTTCTTCTTCATTAAATGTCTATGGTAACTGGAGTTACGCCACCATTGCAACCTAATGACACGGTCCGAAACTGTTATTAATATTTCATATTAATCTGGGTTTGAAATATATAATATTGGTTTAGTCGTTTTTAGAAATTTTTATGTGAAAAAACTACACATGCCATGTACACATCGACAACAGTCAGGTGCGCCGTGCTGTCCAAGGTGCTGAGTGTGTCTGGAGCAGAGCAGGTCTCTGTCTCCCCGCAGTAGTGTGAATATTTTTGCTATTAAGTAAAGGAGAAAACATGTCTCATTATTTAATAGCAGCAAAACAATAAGACTTCATTCATCAAAGACAGGAACTCGATCTCTCTCCTTCTCTTCCTATTTTTTCTCTGGCTCAGGTGTGTGGAATGGATCCTTCGTCTCTGGCTGGCTGCAGGAGCATACCGTTTTGGGTTGGGGGGGGGGGTTTTCGTGTTTTTTTTGGGGGGTTTTTACCGGCAGTGAGATCATAACTTTAAAAAATGTTTCAAGAAAGAAAAGTAACCAAAAAATGTGTAATACTGAGTATCTTGTTTGTTTACAAGGTATATTGAAACCTGTTTTATTGACCTGCTTGTAATAAATTACTTTTTTTGGAATTTAAACATTTATCTCAGAATTGCAAGTTATTGATTCTCGAGACTCAAGTCAGCAGCAGCCACATGTAGAAAAGTGGATATACAGTGAATGTCTGTACTTATGAGAAATGGCTTAACAACTAAACATTTCCTGCAATTAATCTGGTAAACTAGTTTATAAACAGTGTGCTGTGAGATCTGCCCATAGCCTGTAGGATCTGCCGCTGCGCACCTCACAACCGTGCATAATAGTCACGCGTAATGACCGCTCCTCGTCGGTTAGACTGCACGTCTTTCATGTTTGTCTCACTGACAGGTGGAGAGTATGGAGCTACATTAGGGTCAAAAGTTTTGTACTTGAAAAAATGAAATTTGAAACTGAAACTTTAAGTGTTGATCTTTAATTTTCGTTACGAAGATCAAACCAAAACAGCCGTGCTCAACACCTACAAATCACGCACTGCACCAATGACCTAAATCCAACAGGAAGTGAGGTATTTCCCTTTCAAAGTAAGAGTTTTCCTCAAAAAAAGAAATTCCTTAAAAAATCAACTAGTCCTACACCGTTTATCGTATTGGCTTCAAACTCGCACACATTATTGATCAACCTGTCCTTATCAATTATTATGTATAACTCTTGTAGAACATGAATGGTTTGGATGTAATGGCCTCTTAGAGGTGATGTGCTCCAGAACCTCCTGATGATTTGTTGTGCCACCTAGACACTAAAATGGCCGTTGCGACGGGTAGGAACCACTTAGAAAGACCAAATCAAAACTGTCTCCTTCGTTTCATAAAGACCTGCAACCCCTGACCTAACTCCAACAGGAAGCGCACTGTTGTTGTTTGAATGTAAGATGACGTTTTTCACGAATTCTGGCTCTCAAAAAATATTTGCTCCTACACCGTTTATCATAACTGTTTCAAACTTGCACAAATTACAGCTCTACCCCTGGTAAACATTACTTGTGAAGGACTTTGTCATAACTGCAACGGTTTGGATTTTAGAAGCGTTAGAAGGTGCAGGACACACATCCTCATGATGATCTCTGTAAGAAAAGATGAGTGGCAACACGTCGTAAACTTGTGACTAAGGTACATTTTGTTAGTCCATAGACATACAAGCTATATATTTATGCGTTCAGAACAAATGTATCTCCACTGACATTAACTAGTACATATTTGTGTCTGTTTGCTGCACTTAGATTCTCACAGCAGCCAGTACACATCACTCAAGCTTTCACTAGGTCACATGATTTCAAAAGAATATGGATGTGCTGTTTGATCATCACACATGTCAAAGTTTCATTAGGTCACATGGCTTATGCCTACAACTGTCAAAATATAAGCTCAAACCACCTTCATAAGAAGCCTTTACAGTTTTTAACATTGAGTTTGACTTATGATTCTGGCTATTGTGGTACAACATGTGAGAAGTATATATTAATATCTGATAGTATACATATGTGACAATAATCATATGTGTACAATAACAGTAGAAGTATGGCACACACAGACACACACACACACACACACACACACACACACACACACACACACACTCCATTCCCTGTACCCCTCTCTCTCTCTCTCTCTCTCTCTATCTCTCTCTCCCCCCTCTGTCCTCTTTTTCCCTTCTCTCCCTCTCTGCATGTCGCTAACTCGGCCGTCTATGTCTGTCTGTCTGTGTGTGTCATAATTCTACTGTTATTATACTCATATGATTAGTGTCACATATGTATACAATCAGATATTAATTCAACATTTGTAGGTCTTAGTATATATTTGTGTCTGTTTGCTGCACTTAGATCCTCACAACATCCAGTACACATCACTCAAGCTTTCACTAGGTCACATGATTTCAAATGAATATGGATGTGTTGTTTGATCATCACACATGTCAAAGTTTCATTAGGTCACATGGCTTATGTCTACAACTTGAGCTGGGGGGCGACGGCGAGGGGCCGAGGTCCCGCCCAACGCTGCTTCGCAGCTTTAATTGCAGCCTATTGCTGCACAGAGCTTGGGCATTTTCTATTTATTACTAGCAGTAAATAACTGTTTGTAAGCTAACTGTGATTTTGCGACTGGTTTTACTGCCTGTTTATCAAGATCACAAGATCTCGCAATACCTGTTTTCTGAGATGGACAGGGCTCAAACAAAGTTAACTGTCTCTTGAATTGTGCGGATTAAAAATGCAGCTTTTGTGTCAGAATGTTGGTAAGATGTGTGGCTTGTGGAAAATGAACCCAATAATTACTTTAGTTACAACAGGGCGAAAGAATTGACCATAAATTGTGATCAGTTCATTTTCCTCATTGACGACAATACATTCAGAGCTGCCGCAAGTCTCCTACGGGGGCGTGGCGCTGACATCATTGAATCAGGGAGTGAGCTGAAAGGGGTATCTTGGGCTACATCTGAAAGGACCACTGGCATACTGCATACTACTACTACGTACTACCACAAGATACTACTCCTACCTACTAAACAAGTTGGGTCCATTCGGACATACTAAAAGATTGGTGGGAAAGCACTCCATCTGCTGGCAGAGCAGAGGTACTGCACATGTGGATTTTGGTGCAGTACCTCAGCCAAACCAGCAGATGGAGTGCTTTTGTAGGCACTCCATCTGCTGGCAGAGCAGAGGTACTGCACCAAAATCTGAACGCACCTGTGACTATTGAAATTGTCCAAAAATTAAGCTGGCCACTCTTTACCCACCAGCAACATGTCTGCAAGCTCTCTCATGCTTCTCAACATGCAAAATGCGAGGCGTCTGCGATTTTGCACATAATAATTAATTCACTGCCACAGTAAGCAATGACATGACATGCCACACTCAAAAACTTTGAAGATCCTTTATATTGTTTTTTAAATAATCCAACCTGTTATGGTGATGACAACCATCATCACTTCTCATAAGTGTCACAATGCTAACATCATGTGTCAATCAAGTGATTAGTTCACTGAATATCAATATGTAGATACAGCATTTCCACCAGCACATTCTGTCATGTGTGTAGGCTGAGTCACTTTGAACACCTGTCACCACACACAGTACAATGACATTTAACAATAGTAGTATTTATTATTATCATTACTTATTTTATTATTGTTGTTTGTTGTTGTCTTTTGAATGTCAAACGAATGTGAATGTCCAATATCAAACTAACTTAATACCGGTATAAAACAGACTTTGTTCATAATCATATCAGCAGAAATACATTTTTGACCAATGAAAACTGTGTGTGTTGATAATTGTATATTTGTGCAACTTAAATCTTTAGCTTATTGCACATAATGATTGGCATTCTCTCGATGAGCTTCAAGAGGTAGTCACCTGAAATGGTTTCCACTTCACAGGTGTGCCTTATCAGGGTTAATTAGTGGAATTTCTTGCTTTATCAATGGGGTTGGGACCATCAGTTGTGTTGTGCAGAAGTCAGGTTAATACACAGCCGACAGCCCTATTGGACAACTGTTAAAATTCATATTATGGCAAGAACCAATCAGCTAACTAAAGAAAAATGAGTGGCCATCATTACTTTAAGAAATGAAGGTCAGTCAGTCTGGAAAATTGCAAAAACTTTAAATGTGTCCCCAAGTGGAGTCGCAAAAACCATCAAGTGCTACAACGAAACTGGCACACATGAGGACCAACCCAGGAAAGGAAGACCAAGAGTCACCTCTGCTTCTGAGGATAAGTTCATCCGAGTCACCAGCCTCAGAAATCGCAAGTTAACAGCAGCTCAGATCAGAGACCAGATGAATGCCACACAGAGTTCTAGCAGCAGACCCATCTCTAGAACAACTGTTAAGAGGAGACTGCACGAATCAGGCCTTCATGGTCAAATAGCTGCTAGGAAACCACTGCTAAGGAGAGGCAACAAGCAGAAGAGATTTGTTTGGGACAAGGAATGGACATTAGACCAATGGAAATCTGTGCTTTGGTCTGATGAGTCCAAATTTGAGATCTTTGGTTCCAACCGCCGTGTCTTTGTGAGACGCAGAAAAGGTGAACGGATGGATTCCACATGCCTGGTTCCCACTGTGAAGCATGGAGGAGGAGGTGTGATGGTGTGGGGGTGTTTTGCTGGTGACACTGTTGGGGATTTATTCAAAATTGAAGGCACACTGAACCAGCATGGCTACCACAGCATCCTGCAGCGACATGCCATCCCATCCGGTTTGCGTTTAGTTGGACGAACATTTATTTTTCAACAGGACAATGACCCCAAACACACCTCCAGGCTGTGTAACGGCTATTTGACCAAGAAGGAGAGTGATGGAGTGCTGCGGCAGATGACCTGGCCTCCACAGTCACCGGACCTGAACCCAATCGAGATGGTTTGGGGTGAGCTGGACCGCAGAGTGAAGGCAAAGGGGCCAACAAGTGCTAAACACCTCTGGGAACTCCTTCAAGACTGTTGGAAAACCATTTCAGGTGACTACCTCTTGAAGCTCATCGAGAGAATGCCAAGAGTGTGCAAAGCAGTAATCAGAGCAAAGGGTGGCTATTTTGAAGAAACTAGAATATAAAACATGTTTTCAGTTATTTCACCTTTTTTTGTTAAGTACATAACTCCACATGTGTTCATTCATAGTTTTGATGCCTTCAGTGAGAATCTACAATGTAAATAGTCATGAAAATAAAGAAACGCATTGAATGAGAAGGTGTGTCCAAACTTTTGGCCTGTGTATGTATATATATGAATCTTGCCGGGCAGCGACCACGTTCCATTAAAACAGGAGACTGGTGATGGCGGTAACATGCCGTGCAACGTCTACAATTAAGTAGAAGACGAAGAAGAAGCTCGTGGTGCATTTTGGGTAAGTAGTAGCCCCGCAGTATGCTCTGCCATCATACTACAATGTAGGCGTGTTTAGTAGGGGTGGTGGCATACTACTCTTCCCTACTACGGTTTCGGACATACTGCATACTAATTTAGTCTATGCAGCCCCGCTTTATCCAATATCTGCCCTGATGTAGCGTGGGGGGCATGGCATCAACTGAGAGGGGTGTGGAATCATGAGTGACAGTGCCTTCAGGGAACGTAGGAACTAAAAAAAATCTGACTCAACACTTATATACACCATATTCATGTGATCAGCAGTGTAAAAATTTATGCCAGTGACAAACTTCCATTTAGAAATCTGTTTTAGACAGTACTGAGCACCAATTGTGGTATAAGAGCGATAAATTATGCCAGATTTTGCAGTTCAACAGACACATTTTAAGTGCTGATATGTCCGATTTCCACATAGCACTGTGAACGCAACGCAGCGTAGTGTCCACTTCGCTTGTGATGATGGTGTGCGGTCGGTCGGGTCAGTCTGCTGGAGCCCATACATCCAGCACACAAGTGAGAAGTGTTAACTAAGTTTTGGGAAATCATTACGAACATTAAGGGGTCATTTTTGTGACAACATACATTTTTTTGTGACGTCGTTTTAAGTGGCGAATTTGTCAGAGCTGGAAAGTGTGATTGTTCACAACTCCATCGTCAAGTGTCCCCTGGATGAAACCTTTGAGCTTGGGGAAAAGGAAATATTCCTAAAACACCTCCCTACTCACCTGACCTGGATCCAGGTGATTTTGTGGCACCATACACTTATTTTTATTTTGAAGACATTGTTATATTTTTCAAAATTCATGATCAACACATGAATTTTCAGTTTCAAATTTTATTTTTTTCAAGTAACGTTACAAAACTTTTGACCCTAATGTAGCTCCATAGAAGAGCCTACGGACAGGTACGCAATAGCTACGAGAAGCTCCGCCACTGACTTCTGACACTGACTTTGTCCTGTCCTCCCTCTTCTTTCTCTCCTGTCCTCTCTGACCATCACTAAGCTCTGAGCTTAATCATTAGCTTTTAGCTTAGCTGCACTCGTAATTGAGTAGGCTTTTGAACAATGCAGGAGAAATGTTGCAGACCGTTTATATTATCAGCCTGGGCCTGGGGCTTGTTGTGTTATGTTATGTGTAACAGTAAATATGATGTGTTGTAACTTGTTTAAGTTAAACTGTGTCTAGGGAACTCCCCAAGATGGCGTGCTGACAAGTCGCATCTCTCAGAGCTCCCCAGAGGTCCCGACATTAAGGCTAATGACAAACTTATGACTCCACTGAAATCTGTCTCTTGACCAGCACTCAGCCCAAACATGACGGAGAATAACAACGTTAAGCCTTCAGCACAGAAAAGCCTCCCTTTTGAAAATTGTGAGTTGACGAGTGAGCACGACTACGCAGCAGTTAGCTTACCCATGGAGACGTCGGCTACGGCTAACAACAACAAACGGGACAGGATGATGGGATCCCCGGCCGACACTCCAGAGAAAGCCCACACGGGAAAAAAATCCAAAGGTATCTCTCAAGATGAGAAGAACACAGAGACTATCCTAAATGCTATCGACGCTCTGGGACAACGTGCTAATGAACGCATGGAAGATGTAACCACGCAGATGAAACAACACAGTGCTGTGCTAGCGACCATTGCTAAATCGGTACAACTAAACGCAAAAGAGCTAGACGAATGTAAGACGAAAATAAAACACCTGGAGAAAACAGTTGAAACACTCAAAAAGGAGAACGAGGTCATGAAAGGCCAAGTGGCAAACAACGACAGATACAAAAGACGGTGGTGCCTGCGCATTAAAGGAAAAAAAAGAAAATGCTGGGGAAACCGTGAGGGCAGAGGTGATAAAACTTCTGAGCAAGATTGCACCTGACCTTGTGGAGAAAATGGATGAAACAGTCGATGTAGTACACAGAGTGGGTCGAATGATGGAAAATAAGAAAAGGCAAATAATCATTTTATTTGCGAGACGTGCAGTGAGAGATGAGATATGGAGGCGAACAAAAACTTCCCTGGTGTGCAAGGAAGAGGGAATCCGGTTCGCGGAGGATCTGACACAAGAGGATTGGAAAGCAAGACAAGCTTTGTGGCCGAAAATTGAGAAAGCAAGCAAGAAAGGAAGGCAAAGCGGCAGGATTCAAAGGGCCTTTTGGATTCATCAAAGGCAAACGTATCACGGAATAGAGAGAAGATGAATCGCTGAGATTTGAAGCTGCAATAACCTACATATAGTGGAACAGTTCTGAAAAGGGGACTTCTACCTCAAGTTTTTTTTTTACTCCACCTCCCAGAAACTCTCTTCAAGGTTCACTTGTTCATTCCTTCATGTGTTCTGTTTTTCATTTAAAAACTAATATCGCTTTCATTTCCTTCAATTCAAGGGGACTCAAAGACTCTATTAAACGAAAAGCTGTTTTCTTATTTTGTAAAGGGCAACAAGCTCATTGCATTTTTCTTCAAGAAACCCATTCTGACTCATCCTATGTTAAATTCTGGACACAACAATGGGGAGATAAAATCCTCTTTAGCCATGGGACAAATCGTTCAGCTGGAACTGCAATATGTTTGATAGATATCCTGGCAAGGTTTTGTGTGAAAAAGTGGATAATGATGGTCACTGGGTAGCCTGTGTACTTAAAGTTGACAATAACCTCATAATTATTATCAACATACTGTATATGGATATAACAATGATCAAAAAAATAGAGAGCTACTGCATCAGCTATCAACAGTTATAAGAGAATTTAATACAAAGTTTCATACTGACAACATTGTGGTTGGGGGTGATTTCAATTTAACGCCAGACGAGTGGAAAGACAGATGGCCTTCAAAGTTATCAAGCGAACATAAAAATCCAGTCTTAGAAGAATTTACAAATGATAACAAATTAACTGATATCTGGAGGACTCTACAAAAAGATATCAAACAATTTATCTGGTTTAAACCAAACGGCCAAAGTAGATCACGCATCGATTATTGGCTTGTCTCAGATTCAATTTCAGATCATGTTACAGAAACATCAATTGCTAATTGCCCTCTAAGTGATCATTGTATTATTAATCTTAAATTAGAAGAGAGAAACCACAATAATAAACCAAACCAAATTCAGTATAAGAAAATATTCTATAATGTTCAGTAAAAGACTAAATGAGGAAAAGAGAGCACAGGAAACATCTGTGATTAAAGAGCTTATGGTACTTTATAGTAAACTCAACTGGAAAGAAGAAGATAAAGAAAATATAAATAGACTGCAGTCTAAACTGGATGAAATATATATAAACAAGGCTAAGGGAGCATATATAAGATCCAGAGCCCGTTGGATTGAAGAGGGAGAAAAAAACATGGCCTATTTTTGTAATCTGGAAAAACGCCGACAAGAATATAACTCAATTGACAGTCTAGTGATTGATGGTACGGAGTGCACAGAATCTAAACGCATAGCAAAAGAAGTTTTCAATTTCTACAGTAATCTTTATAAATCGTCATATTCAGAACAAAATGCCTCATCCTTCATCAATAAAATAAAAAACCTGATACCTGTAATTGATGAAAACCTCAAAGAAATATGTGATGAGGAAATAAGAATCACAGAACTTGACTGCAATCAAAAAAATGGCATCTGATCGCTCGCCAGGACCAGATGGCTTAACAACTAATTTTTTTGTACATTTTTGGGAAGACTTAAAATTCATGTTGTTCCAAGCTATTAATGAATGTATGGACCAAAAAGATCTGATGGAAACAATGAAACAGGGTGTAATTAAATTAATTCCAAAGCCTTGGAAAGACAAGAAAATTTTAAGCAATTTAAGACCTATCACACTTTTAAATACTGATTACAAGATTTTGACAACAGTTTTGGCAATGAGATTAAAAACAGGAATATCTGAGTTTATTAGCCCAACACAATCTGGTTTTCTCAAAGGTAGATCCATACATAACAATATCCGCCTGGTTCTGGACCTTATTGACTACAAGCACTTAATTGAGGAAGACGCTCTTATACTATTTTTAGACTTCCAGACAGCCTTTGATTCGGTAGAACATATATTCATCATTAATACTTTGAAACAATTTGGCTTTGGAAATAAGTTTACTGATATGATAACAATGCTTTATACCGGTATCAACAGCTGCATTTCTCTTCCAGAAGGTCATGCCCTAGATTTAATGTAGAACGGGGAATTAGACAAGGATGCAGTATCTCACTGCTTCTATTCATTACAGTCACAGAATTATTAGCCATAGCCATTAAATACTCAAATGTTGAAGGACTAAGCATTAATAATAACAAGTTGATTATAAGTCAGCTAGCTGACGATACAACTATGTTCTTAAAAAATAGAGAACAAATACCACTTGCTTTAGACGTTATAGAGCAATTTTCACAAGCATCTGGTCTGAGATTGAATCTGAGTAAATGCGAATTTATGAGTATCCACAACTGCACTGATTCCTCAATATATAATATACCAGTCAAGGCTGATGTAGAATATCTAGGTATCTGGATTTCTAAAGAGTCAGACACCAGTATAAAAAAGAATATTCAAAACAAAGTTGATAAATGCAGTAAAACATTAAACAATTGGCTGCAAAGGGATTTAACATTATTTGGTAGAACAATGTTAACAAAAATTGAATCGCTCTCTAGATTAATTTACCCTGCGTATTCTCTTGCTATTTCTCAAAGACAAATTAAGGAGATTAACAGAATTAATTTTAACTTTATTTGGAAGAATAAACATCATTACATCAGAAAGGGAGATTTGTTGAAAGATTATGGAGATGGTGGACTTAAGGCAATTGATTTCGAAATCATGAATGGGGTATTAAAAATTAAATGGCTCCACTCTTTTTTAAAGAATGGAAATGATATATGGTTCTCATTACCCTCATTTATATTCAATAAAGTGGGAGGTATTCAGTTCTTACTTACATGTGATTTTGAAATTACTAAATTGCCTATTAAACTATCTACTTTTCATCAACAGGTATTGTTACAATGGAAAATGATCTTCAAACACAATTTTAGCCCTCATAATGTTCCATTATGGAATAACAGAGTTATATTGAGCAGGAGGAAATCTATTTTTTATGGGAAACTGAATGGAGAAGGGTATTTGGTCTATTGCACATTTAATGGACAATCACAGTAATATTCTTGAACTGGAGGAATTTAATAATAGACATAATATTGAATGCTCCATTGAAGAATATAAAAAAGTAACACATAACATTCCAAGTGCCTTTATTCAAATAGTGAAGAATAGTTTAAGGACCATAGGAGCACTAAGATTGCCCAAAATTAAAATTGATTATGTAGATTTCATGAATGACAAATGTCATAATAAATTCCTTAGACAGTTCTTTGTAAACTCCATATATCCGGGAAAAACAAGAAGCACTCTTATTCTCCAAAATTACAACAAATCTGACAGATCAGCGATCAGAACAAAATTTTTAAAATTTCCACTTCCTCCGAAATATAAGGAGATTCACTTTAAAATGATCAATAACATATATCCATCCAATGAGTTCTTGAAAAAAAGATTTAAATTTGAGGTTGAAAATTGTCAAATGTGTGGTGTAAATCTGGAAACAACAGAACATCTATTTTTCGGATGTGAAACTATCCAGGATATATGGAGATGTCTCTATGGTTTGCTGTTTTCCAAGTCCATAGAAATCGATTTCTTCTCTTACCAGAATATTCAAATGGGTGTAATCCTCAAAGTTAAGGAAACTGAATTCTTGGTTAACAATCTCATCATAGTAACAAAATTTTATATACATAAATGCAGATGCTCCAAAACTCCCCCCTCATGGTCTGCACTTAAGAATGAACTTCTTTTGTTTCAAAAATGTCTAAAAAAATTGATAACGCCCAAGCTCAGAAATTATACACACTTATAGACAATCTTCAATTGAACTGAACCCCCTGTCTATTCATTTATTTATTTAATTTAATTTATTTTACTTTTCATTTCTTTCTTTATTTATCTTTTTTTCTTATTATTTTATTATTATTATTCACTTCATTCATTCATTTCAATGGCGCTCAACAGTTATTAAGATGTCTTTTGATTCAATATGCTGGAGGTGTGATTTTCCTTTTAATGTAATCTGCTCATATGATCAGTAATGAGTATGTCATCTTTTGTACTTGTGTTTGTTCAATAATAAAAAAAAAAGTTAAACTGTGTCTGTGTGAGTGTACATCTTATGCCGCGATGTGGGCAGCGCTGCTACTGCCGCTGCCAAGTACTAATGGCTGCTAGCCCCGCCCGTTGGAAAGAGTGTGGGATATACCACTACTAGGAATGGGAGGGGGGACTAAATCTTTTAAGATTGAAATAGCAAATTATTGCATGATTATAATGAGCACCGCTTACATTGTGCATTCAATAAATACTACTGCATTGTTCAAAAATTATTAATTGTGTCTCAAAGTATTCTAGATTCTAGATTGTCTCTTTTTTGTGAAGGCTGGCTTGACTGCAGTGGAAAAGCTACCATCAGCCACGAGCCAAGTTCTGCTAAAATATTTAAGTGGCTGCTGGATTTGCCTCATTCACCAGACAAAAATCAAAGGTAATCTACTGAGTGGCAGGTAGATTTTGAATTCCACCAGCCAGTCAGCCACTGTGGCAGCTGGGCAAAAAAAGGTCATTTCCAACCCTGCTCTGAGAAAGTGGAGCTCACGTTTACAAATATCGACTGAAGGAACTCACATAAGTCTAAATTTAGGCGGGGTCCTTTAAAACAGCAGCAATTGGTTTTCATTTAAAGGTGATACATATTAATGACAATGGCATCGCTTCATCTCTCATCATTCGCCAGCACACATTCCCAAACTGTGCACAGGTGGAGCAATTGGAAACTTATCTAAAAGTAGGCTACTCCTCTTTATGTCCAAGTGACATCAGTTAAAACACCACAACGTAATAGGGTTTCACATCATGAACAAATGAAAAGTTGTGTCACATCGATTTCTATCAACAAGTTGCATACCTGCTCTGTTCTCCTTCTGTCCGATGCTGAGTGAAGCACGTCAAGTGTTGTTAATGTGATGTATTCACCCCTACCATCAGGAATACCTGCACCAACACACTTGGTTGCCATTAATACGCTCCAGCGCTCCCACCTCTTTGTATGCTGAAAACCGGACATGCGCATCGACCGCGCGTTGTTCCGCACTGACAGAACAGATAGAGCTCCGTTCTCATCGCAGTGAAGACAGAGAGAAGGGGAGGGAGGGTTTATTCCATCAGTCTCAACCATTCCCATGCACCGCTCTCTTAATTATCAATTAAAAATGTAAAGGGTGTCATTTTGTTTGAACATTGAAAGGGACACATATCAAGTGGGGGTGTCTGGGGGTTGTACCCCAGGAAATTTTGAGCCTCAAACACTTCATTCCCTGCATTCTGGTGAATTTTTGCATCACTTCATGGTGGACAAGTATTTATGTATAAAGGAAAACAAAATACAGGTAGCAGATGACAAAATAAAAATAGAATAGAACAGACTGCAGAAACACTCTCAGGCATTCTGTACTGCTTTCATACATTTATTCTCCTGTAGGCTAACTTGTCTTATTTCATGTTGTCTGCTAAGTCAAAACACCGTTTTTACTGTGTACACCTGACCGGCACACGGCTGCTGCTACTGCTTTTACCTCTTGGCAAAGATGAGTTAAGATAACAAACGCCAAAATGTTTGTAACAGGGAAGTAATTTAAATATTATCAATGTCTGTTAATTAACTGGCCCCTGGCCTCAAGTCATAATTGCATGAGGCCCCTGGGCAAAATGTGTTGAATATCCCAGCATTAGACCCTTTATGCCAGGTGAATACTGACATCTATCCAACTCCATCCCCTCAGCTTGTATGTCAGACTTATGTTAGAAATTTCTAGTCGCCAAGTCCTCTCTGAAATAATCCTGATGACAACACTATGACATCATTGATGGTATTAAAAAGGGAGCTAAATAATGCTCCAAAGCTACGCAACATTTTGACAAGGGAAAGAGCATGGCCATTTCAGAGGTCCCTTGACCTTTGACCTCAAGATATCTATATGAAAATGGGTTCCCACCAGTGTCCCCTTTACAGACACCCACTGTATGTTTATCCAATGCAGTTTTTTGCATGCAGTATAATGTGTTATTGTATTTGAATATTTCTGCAAACTGGGGTCCCTTAGAATTACACAAATTTGGTGTGACTGGAAAGCAGAGACTCCCGTAGATTCAATGAGCCCACTTTTATTCAAGTGTGATGCTAGTCCCCATAGCCATTTCATTATAGTGAGACCATTTGTTTGAAACTTGACCTCAGTGTATAAAATGACGTATAGTGACCTCTAGGATTATTCCAGCCCCATGAAACTTTATAGCAAAACTAGAGACCTTGAGCATTCAGAGGATGGATGGCTTTCATAGACATATTGACAGTAAGGGGGTTTCTCAGCAGTTTCCAGAACAGAAGTGTTCGCCATCCAATTCCTAAAAAATGTCATTCTTACAGAAATCTCCTGTCAGAAGCTTTTGATATGAAATCATAGCATGGCTTTTTCTGTGGCGTTCCTCATGATCTTGGTGTATTATATCCCTATTCCATCGAAGTTAGCGTCTGTACGCAGGTGTTTTAAACACAGGTAACCCTGCCAAAAACAGGCTAAACTCTTTACCCCTTGCCAGTAGACCAGTACTCTTTAGCAGACATGTAAGTCTTTCTGTGTCTGTCTTTTTTTGTTTTCTTTTGGTGTGTCACAGACACGGACAGGCTGGAAAACAGGTTAGTAAACAGTAGAGAGGAGTATGGAGGCCTATGAAAATTTTAAGGTGGTAACTTCTTTTTATATATATATCTGACTTCTTTAGTCTCTCTTTCAAACTCAGTATAGACTAATTTGGATCGATTTTTGAGCGCTGCTTGAGCGGAGATGGTGGTATTTTGTGAGGTGCATCACTGCATCTTGGCAGTCTAGGGGCTAAAATTAGCGCGTTCACTCAAGTGTCGTGTTTCCATCGATGCCAATCACAGCTAGGACTGATAAATACCTGTGACTACTGCAGGGTCATTTGAGCAGTGTGTGAATGCCAATTGTTACCTTTCCCATTACATTACTGTAAAAACCAGATGGTAAGTGGGTGTTAGTAGGTTTTTTGTGGATAAGGGGCTTTAATGTGATATTTTGGAGATTTTTGACCAATTTTCAATCAATTCTCCAGTAGTCAAAAATGCTTAAATGTAGCACCAAATCTGTGTAACAAATGGTATCAACCCTGTAAAAAATGATGTATCAACTTATAAGACATACGTGAACATGGCAATGGCCATTATATACTTCCATCGCAATGTTCTCAACCCCTATGCACTCTAAATTTTAAAAGTTTGAATAGTTGCCTAGTCAAAACACAATTGTTATTATATATTTATGACTAAAACAACTTGACACACAGTGCTGAGCATCTTAAATTAATGTGTAGTGATGTATACCGCTTCTGTGTGAAATGTACTGTTGATTTGGCTTTCCCTAAAGATTCCCTATGTTGACAGAAATGGGTCCATGTGGGTCTTAGAGGGTTAATGTCATTGCACTTAATTAGGGGTTTTGACACTTTAAAATTCTTTAAAAGGAAACTAAATCTGTACAAGCATATCTAAGTTCAGTATGAATTCTAAAATTTAGTATTCATCCTTTTAAAGAGTAGAGGCACATCCTGATGTTCTCCCACATTCTTCTGTCTGTCTCAGCTGTACAGGGACTATAGTGGAACAACAAATTATGTCAAGTCAAACAGCAGATTCTAGACTGCACTTCCTTCCTCACTGCTGTCAGCTCAGAGGGACACCCGCTAGCTGACAGCAGTGGTATATTCTTTTTTTACTACTTGCTCTATTTGGATTTACAGCTTTGCCAGATTGCCTATTTTTTTTTGTCTGACTTACTCTCAGGTATATTCAGTGACTTGGGATTTGTCGTGTCACTCCCTTGATTGATAGTTGTCAGTAAACTTGCTTTTTTCTGTTTTAATATGACTGTAAACTGATTATTTTGGGGTTTTGGACTGCTGGTTAAACAAAACAAGACATTTGAACAAGACACCTTGGTACTGATGGGCTTTTTTTTCCAATAATCTACAAGATTGACCAACTAATCTGGGAAGAAAGTAGATTCTGATGACCACATGCTCAGTTTACTCGGTAGATGACAGCCTGAATACACACATTAAATATGACATTTACTGTGTGAAAGAGCTCCTCTGCAGAGCTCCCCCTAAGATTAATGTTCTATATCATGAAACTGTAATCCTTTTTTATAATGTTATTATAATGTTAGTGGTTTTTATTCTAGACCAGGCTTGACTAGAATAAAATGTTTTATGACCAGCTGTTGGAGCCCCTGCTGTTTAACCTAAAATCTCACACACACACACACACACACACACACACACACACACACACACACACACACACACACACACACACACACACACACACACACACACACACACACACACACACACACACACACACACACACACACACGACCCTGCTCAATTTCTGATGAGGCCTGTACAAGCACAACTGCTGAGTGATGATTTAGGTGTGTCAAAGGAGAGCGGATAACTCACTTATGCAATCAAATATTTGATGTTTTACATTTTTACTTGTGATTTCTTGACAGCCAGATGTAGGAAGACTCTGCATGTTTCCTGTTGGGCAGGGTTCTTTAAGGACAGTCAGTTCCTCACTCACAATAACCTTTGACTGCTAACTCTAAAGACTGTACAGTCTGGAGAGCACAGATTTTATTAAAAATATAAAAAAAAGTGTACATACATTACATTTGTATTAAAAAATGACTAAATAAAAGAGTTCCTGACGTGAGAAATCATATGAATGTTCACAGTGAGAACAAAGTGATGAGATAAAGAAGTGTGTTCCTGTTCATGGGATCCTTTCAGCACATAGCGTCCTGGAGTTCAAGATGCTAATCTGTACAAACAAAAACAAAATGTGCTGATATACAGATATAGAGCTTTCTGCACATCAAATGTCTAATTCAAGGACTGTAAAGACCTTCAGACAAGAATCAAACAAGATCAACAAGTTTAGTCATGACATCACAATGAAGGAACAGTCAGTACGTTTACATAACACTAGAGAAAATCGATTTATTAGTCCGACTAAAACCAGACTTTTAAAATTGATATAAACATGTTAGTCTGATTGAAATTGTACTAAACTGAACTTCTCAATGTTGGACTAATGCACCCAGATAATGAGATTGGGAGTTGAATAACTCCTGTATGTATAGAGTCAATCTGTGGCAAAGTAGCCTAGGCCTAGACCTGGAAGTTGAATAGCATTACATACGTAACAGAAGAAGAAGGAGGAGCTGTTACCAACATAGCAAAATCTACTAGGGATGTCCTGATCCAGCTTTTTCACTTCTGATCCGATACCGATATTACAGCCTTGAGTTTTGGCCGATACCAATCCGATCCAAGCGCATATTATAAATATTCACTTATTTTGTTGTCAGTCATGTTAGAAAAGGTTTGATAAAGTGATATTATTCTGACAAGAACAACTACTTAATCGGGTTAGTTAGAATGATCCACAACAGTTGGTATGAGAAACTGACCCGTTTATTGTTAACAGGGTTAAATAAACAAACTTTAAACTTGAACATTAACATTAAATAAAAAATATAGCTGGTTTGCCTTGGCTGCTTTGGCCCCTTAATAAATAGAAAATAAATCAACACAAGAAATCTTTAAAATGTCTAACATTGAAATTAAAATAGCAGCAAGACTCCACACACTTGTGCTTTTCCCCCCTAATAAATAAAAAAAAAGATTAACCCCACAAGACATTGTTGACGTTTAACAAACAATGCAGCCTTTCCTTTTCAGTTATTTTTGTAGTGTCAGTGCCAGCCTGGAGCTGCTGTTTCCTGTGTGTCTGCATGTTGACCTGGTGGATTGATAGTAAGTGCTGGAGCGGATCACTGGAATGGACTGCTTGGATCGGCATTTTTCCATGCAGTCCGATCCGATGGCGATGCACATTTTTTGCTAATATCGGCGGCCGATACTAAAATCTACATCCAGCGTGCACCTCCTCTGTACAAAGAGTAAAGCGTACACCATGTACAGAGCTGTAAGCCTGGTACCAGTTTGGTGCTAGCTAACCTTAGCTAACTTGTTTGTCGGTTGTTTGGTCTGTGAAGTAATAGGTCAACCAGAAAAAGGTCCAATACTAACAAGCTGAAAGGGGGCATACTGCCAGCTATCGTAGTAGAGTCAAACATACTTCAGTAAATAATTTGATTCCCCTCCCGTGCTTGTGTACTGCTTGTATACTGGGACAAGGACAGTGGTCTAATGAAACGGCCTGGTCAAGCTGTAACTGTAGCTCGGAATAACTGTGCATGTAAAAGTACTGAGTGCTACATGGGGACTTAATCTGATCGCACGCACACACACACCTCTGTTCCATGCCACCTCACCTGTTTATCCTCAGCAGACAATATGCCCTGCACAGCCACCACCTGGTACTGTTTGTGTCTCAGGCTGCCAGGGAACTTCCTGATGTGGTGGATGGCTGTTGAGATTGTGCCCTTGCTCAGCAGCTTCCTGGTGTCTGATGCTGAACTGCCAGGATCGAGAAGCAGTAGGCACAGGCTCCCATTCTCCCTCTGCTCCAAGCCCACTATAGAGCGGCTGTGACCTGCAAGCAGAGTACCCTCAGGGTTCTCAGTTACATTTAAAACTTTTTAAGACCTTTTTCATACCACCTAGAATGAAATTTAATACCAACGTCAAGGCCATGCTGGCAAAAAGTGTGCCGGATATATGGGGCAGCTGTGGATCAAAGGTAAAGCGGGTAGTCTACCAATTGGATGATCAGTGGTTCGATTTCTGGCTTCTCAAGTCCGCATGCCAAAGTATCCTTGGGCAAGATACTGAACCCCAAATTGCTCCTGATGGCTGTCAATGGATGTGTGAGTGCGTGTCAATGATTAGTGAGGAGCAGGTGGCACCCTGTATGGTAGCCTCGGCCACCAGTGTGTGAATAGGTGAATGTGACATAAGTGGTCAGATAACGAGAAAAGCCTATACAAGTGCAATCTATTTATTTATAGGGGTGTAACATTCCATCAATCTGGACTGATATAACGATTTTATGATCAACGATCCAATATCAGCGATGCAAAGTGAAAACATTGATCCATATCATCATCTTTAGCGTAGGCTTTTATTTTGAAAGTCCGTGTCACTGTCAAACAGCAACAGGCATATAGCAAGCAGCCAAGAGAAAGATGAAAAGGACAGCATTATTTACTCAGGAATAAATCAGCAGAGTGGAAATATTTTTGGATTTTAGAGAAAATACAGGAGAAGAGACAGAGCACATGGCATATATAAACAATGCTGTTACAAGATAAAACACGATGTAATGTTACCTGCCTGGACGAGCATTTCACTCTAACTTCTTGCTTAAGCAACATTAGTTGCTCTGTTTTAACAATGTTCGGCTGAAAAACGTGCATGCAGGCTAAAATTCAAATGTTATTAATCTGCGTTTTATGGCTGTTTGGGGAAGTTTTCCTTTAGGGCTTTCAATCAGATATTCCTGAAGATTTATGAAAAAGATTTGGATTGGTTTGGGTAAAAATCAAAAGGTTTCTTCAAGAGAGGTCTCTCTGACAGAAAGCCCTGAAGATTTACTTATCCCATTTGCTGTTTTCTTAGTTGAGTCAGTTTAAAATGAACTTTACTGTACTTATTATTTATGTGTTGTTTGTGTTTTATGGCCTAAAGAAAAAAAAAAGGGGTGGCAGCATCTTCTGTAACAGACTGTGTTAAATGGACATTTAATATTGCCTAATATCGATTGCGCACCCCTGAACTGTATCGAATCAAAATCGTACCAAGGCAGACTTTGAAATATCTGAAAATATCATATCATTGTCCAAAGAATGGATATAATATGCTATAGTGATGAAACTGGTGATTTACACTCCTATTTATTTATTTATTTCATTCATTTTCCATAACCACTTATCCTGTTAGGGGCCACGGGGAGAACTGGAGCCTATCCCAACTGACATTGGGCAAGAGGCAGGGAACAACCTGGACAGGTCATCGGACTATCACAGGGCTGACACATAGACACAGACAACCACTCACGCTCACAATCACACCTACAGCCAATTAAGAGTCACCAGTTACCTGACATGCATGCCAGAGAACCTGGAGAAAACCCATAGTGACATGGGTAGAACATGCAAACTCCACACAGCAGGGCTCCCCCTCAGATTCGAACCAGGAACTCTTGCTGCGAGGTGACAATTCTAACCACTGTACCACCGTGCCGCCCAAATTCTGTGTCACTTCTCAGCCCTCGAAATAATTATCTACCAAATACTTTAACGTAATAAGACATTATAATACTCACATTCATTTAACATAATAATATATAGTAATATATAGCTTTGTGAGGCGTGACTATTTTTTGCTCAAGGAGTTTTTTTGTTAAAGGTTGCTGATATTTTTTTAACTGCACTGAAAATAAGTTCGTTGATGAACTGACCTTTGTTGATGAACTGAACTTTGATTAACTGAATTTGATTTTTCTTTGAACATTTGAAAGAGACTGAATTTTGTGTTGGCTTGTTCTTTGTGTGGTGAACTTGGAGAATTGTTTATTTTTGCCGGTGTTTGAAATATACACTCATATTAGGTTCGAAAATTATTTGTGTTGTGGTTTTCACATTCATTCAATGTAAGGGTGTTCATTTTAAGTGTTCATCCTTGTGTGACGTTTGCAAACAAACAGACAAACTGACTGACTAATCTTAAATGCCAGGAGAGAAACCTGGCTGGCACCCCGAAACAGATTTCAAAAGAAAGGAAATCAAGTCAAACCGCCACAATACAGTCCCGAACCTTCTCAATAGCCTCACATGGCGCCTTTTGGTCACAAAGGCTCCTATCTGAACTGACGTTTACTCGAGTGTATTTTAGCAAGTGTCACTAGACAAAAGACTACAGTTTTTAGAGCTCTGCTCCTTTGACTGCAATTTGTTGACAAGTTCTTGAGCTCAGCCAGCAAATGGAGTCTGGTGGTTTACACACAGGCAAACACATTTTATTCATCTGACTGTTGTTTGTGACATTATGGTATACATTTTATTGTATGAAAGTAAAAGAGAAAAAAAATAGAGCTTGGAAATAAAAGACTTTGTTGACAAATGTAATACTTATTTTGGCCTTATTTTGAGAATATTAAATTCAAGGCCTTTAAGAGTCCTGGGGGTACCCTGTTCAAGATTTTTGACCTTGTGAAGACAACAGTGTTTCCAGTTGTTATGAACAGCATCAGCAACCCTGATGCAGGGTTGGACTATAACTTTTGTCCACCTGCCACTGTGGCTGGTGGATTTCAAAATCTAGTAGCCACTCAAAACATCATCTTTTTTTGGCTGGTTAATGAAGCAAATGCAGCAGCCACTTGCATGCTTTACTAAAGGTTGGCTGGTTGCTGATGCTAGTTTTCAGTCCTGGCCGGGTCTTATAGAGAGGGGAAGCATGGTTTTGTTTAAGTACACATTTTCAGACAGTCTCTACTGGAATACATTTATAATATTGTACTGAGTTGTTCACATGAAAAGTACTTTAAACATGAGGATTTATTCACTGTGAGCTGGAAACACACCAAAAGCTCTCCAGTTCATATTTGCAAGTCCTACTGGCGCTCCATGGTTGCAAAATGTAACAAACTGGTCACAATCTGGAGCCCTCCTCTGTTCATGCTATCGTTAATCTCATAAAGTTAAAGTGTTACTGCAGCGCTGTTAAACAGATGATTTATTTACTGTAAGATGGAAACAATCTAATAGCTCTTCTGTCCATGTATTGATAATATTTGCAAGTCGCAGTGGTGCTTTATGGTCGCAAAATGTCACATTTACAGGGCTTAAAGTGAAAAATTTTCCTGAGCCTGAAGCCTGAAACCTGCTAGGATGTTTCTATATATCTACTGGCACCAGAAGGGCTCTGTAAGACTAAGTACTAGGGATGCACCGAATATTTGGTAACCGAATATATTCGGCCGAATATTGCAAAAATACACACATTTGGTATTCGGTGGAATAAGTTAAAAGCAAGGCCGAATAATAGCGGCGTGTTTTGATAACGCAATCAAACAGCGTGCCGTGACGGGCGGAGTAAAATGTCAGAAGTGTGGCGATCCGTCTGTCACCGCACTCGCATTTGCGACTAAAAATAGTTTTGAGCGAGCAAAATAGGCTTAAATCATTCAGCACACTGTGTAAGTACAGATTTCAACCACCAGCAGAAACGATAGGCGAATCACACTGGCTGTGGGTTGAACGGGGGTCACAGACACGGACAGTAATGTATTGCTGTCAAATATGGCGGCCATCGGCTTACCGGCGGCGATGGAGAAGTTGGCTCCAATAATATCCTCTTCTTGGCGTCATGACTGCCCAGGAGTACCTGAACAGCCGAGCCAGCCGAACACAGGTATGTGGCGTGTCAGAGGAGAAACAAGCCGTTCACATTTCTGTCATTGTGGCAGGTAACGGCCCACAAACCTCACTGCACTTTAGGGACTGTTCTTTACTTATGAAGGAACTGTCAGGGGAGGAAGGTGGCTGGTTGATTCTTATTTTATTTATTTATTTTATTTTGACCCCCCCCCCCATGTTAATCACTTATTGATGCTGTTTTTGAAGTATGAGGAAGTCAATAAGTAATTTATTCCATTGAAATATCATTGATGTATTATAGAAAAGTGATTTATCTTTTTATAAATGACAAAAGGCTCATCTGCCTCATTTTTGCTGTGTTATCATGATACTACTCAGAACCGTGATATTTTCATTGGTATCATACAGTGGGTCCCAATTTTGGTACTGTGACAACACTAATCTGGAGAGGGTTCATCTGCAAAAACTAATACAAAACTAAACAATGATATTCGGTACTCGGTATTCGGCCAAGCGTTTAATATTATTTGGCTTCGGCCCCAAATTTTCATTTCCGTGCATCCCTACTAAGTACACACAATACATTTGTGCACAGTAATGAGCAGGTGAAATGTCTGTCTAGCTTACACGAGGTGTCTCATAATTTAGGAAAATTCAATTTTTGGGAACATAATAAAAGTAAAAAGTCACAGACATGCTGCTGTTTTGCGCTATGATCTATTTAAGTGCTGGTTTGGAAGTTGTTATTTACGTGACAACGCCTGAACGCAACACTGGCTCCGCTCCAACAGTGCTGTGCTATGCTGCTGTGCGAGCAGCATGTTTGCCTGTGCATAACAGCAGTCTGTTGATGGTTATTTACACACTGTCCATAACAATTGCTGTGTCCGAAATCATTCACTACTCCCTACTCACTATATAGGGAATTCCCTATATAGAGGACTATATAGTGAGCTCATTAAAACACTTTCGGACACTACTCCGTCGCAAAGCTAAGTACGTCATTACTGTCGCACAATTAAAACGAGCCAGAGTGATGTCATCTGGTGGGTTTCCGAAATAAATAATAAATTCATTTGTGTGATAAAAACCTAATACTGAGCGTATTTTCCCACATGAATTAATACAAAAATAAATACACTACCACACTATTACTTACATTTGTATGCATTTCCCTGCTGCACCGGGTGCTCCTCCTCATTGTCCACCACGTCTGCCGTCTGTTATTGGCGCCTCCGCAATGCATCACGGTACATATTGCTTGGTTAGTGACCATCGGTTGTACACTACTTTTTGCACTGCATTGTGGGATATTATGAGTCCACTATATAGGGTATATTAATTTACACTAAACATTCGGACAGCACTACAAAATGGCGAACACACTATTTAGTGCACTATTTAGTGAGTAGGGAGTGATTTCGGACACAGCCAATAGCTTTGGCAGGTAACACACTGCGCCAGGCTCGGGTGAGGTTTTGTCAGGAAAATGCGGCTCTAGCGTGCTCACCTGTGTGTAGCAGAACTCCGCCATATGCGATACAGAGAGCAGAAGAGAATTGTTAAAGCGTGACCTTGTAGAGACAGAAATGACATAATGACATAACATGATAAATAGTATATTGTTATGTTATTATATGAAGCGTCCGTCATGCAAAATAATATGACTTTAGTTTATGAAGACATAAAACGGAGCCCTCTCCTCTCCTCTTACTTTACTCACAAGTAGGGATGTAACGATACCAGAAATTTACAATATATTATCACGATAAAGAGTCCACAATACGATATATATCACGATATTTAAACAATGGGGAAAAAAAGAGAAAATGTATTGTTAAAAATAGCTATTTTATTCAAAAATATTGCATGTACACTGTACAGCATGTTATTTTTAACTTGGAAGCGTATCATAAACAAATCAACACACAGTTGAACATGTGCTTTCATTTCTCCCCTATTACTGCTAGGCAGGCAGACATTAAAGTGCCATAACAAAGTCATGTCAATTGAAACTATAGTGACAGAATATGAAAATGGAAACATTCAGTATTTTTGAACCTACTCTGAACAAAAGTAGTGTAGTACTATTACTAGAAAGTCATCTGAATGACATCAAATAATGAGGATAGAGTAGTCTTAATATTCATCAAATATACAGAACTTTAAGTTCTGTAACAACAACAAAATTAACAAATTAGAAATATTGTAAACTCAATAACACACAATCCCTCACTTACTCACACACAGAGAGAGAGAGAGAGAGAGAGAGAGAGAGAGAGAGAGATGGGTTAGAGATGTGTGTAAAAGAAAACCAAAATAAATAAAGCCCTGCCATTTCCCTGGAAGTCATAGAAAAACTCAAAAACACACATTCACTCAGTTTGTTCACGCCAGGTGGACGATCTTGACATCAAGGAGACCCTAACACTTTCTCAGAACAGGAGATGAGGAGAGGAATGGTCTGGTCCTGCGCTTTCATGTGATATGCATGGCATTTCTGTGCGAGTCTGCATTGGCGAGTAATCCATCCAAAAGCAATGTGTGTGCAAAGCTGTATGAAAGCTTTGTTATACATTATTTTGTAACTTTATCGTTTTTTTTCGCTGTGAAAACATTGGACTACCAACAAATGCTTGGTCTTGTCGGAACGCCACGATTCCGCTGTTCCACGTGATATGTATGACAAACGGTTGCGGAGAAAATCCACAAAGAAAAACAATCAATCTTCTTACTTTTATTCGCTGTTTCCTCCAGTCACGCACGGGTCAGAGTCGGAGGCTGAGAGGCTGAGCTGCACAAGTCTGCTCTCACCTGCGCGTGCAGTTGCATGCAAAGGATTATGGGGAATGTCATATTAACGGCTCTGTAGGAGAACGCAGCTATATAACTACCATGGCATTCTCACGACGGTATGGAGAATTTATTTTATCGCAACACCACGAAATTCGATATATCATTACATACTGAGAGGGGTGTGGAATCATGAGTGACAGTGCCTTCAGGGACTTATATACTGGTGTATTCAAGTGTTGAACCCTAACCCATGATTCCACACCCCTCTCAGTTGATGCCACGCCCCCCATGCCACATCAGGGTCAAAAGTCTGAAACTGAAAAAATAAATAAAAATTTGAAAGTGAAAAAAATAAGTTTTGAAACTGAAAAATAAAATCTGAATCTGAAAAGATAAAACATGCAACTGAAAAAAATAAGACCTCAAATGTTAAAATATATACGGAGGTGAAATGTGAAGAATTACAAAAGTGAATCAAAAAACGTTTCATACACTTATTTTTATTTTGAATACATTGTTGTAGTTTAAAAAATTCAAGATCAACACATGAATTTTCAGTTTCAAATTTTATTTTTTCAAGTACAAAACTTTTGACCCTAATGTAGCTCCATAAAGAAGAAGAAGAAGAAGAAGAAGATCGATTTCCCCTGCTCTTTTCAGGTATGTATGTTAAGTGTTTGTGCTCTTAAACTTTAAGTAACGTTTGCATATTTTTTTTGTGTGTGTTGTGAGATCATTTAAAGGCATTTCGAGAGCTTTGTACATATTATTTTGAGGTTTCAATGCAGCTGTAAAAGTATACTGTAGGTTGATGCCTAATTAATTTTGTCTGTATACACTGAGTAGTATATACACTGTATTGTCTATACAAAACCATTCCTCTATGCTGCTTTATAATTGTATATTAATTACTGTATATACAGTAGTATATACAAATTAGAATAATTTGTTATGTATGTATAAAGCATCATATACAGTATGTGCGTACATTTTGTTTTAGACAAAATTAATTATCAACCTTTACTCATCTTTCAAAGGAATTTTTTTTCCACTGTGTTCTTGGTTCATTCTTCATAGGTGACAGGATTAAGTCTGTTCATGAGGCTTGCCACCATTGCAAAGCTGGTCCTGGTGTTACCCCACTCCAATGCAGATGCAGAGAGAGAGACTAAACCCAGGAACAGCCTGGCTCTGGATGGAACCCTGGCTGCATCCCAAGTCCCTTATTTTATACTGCTAACTCCTAACTCCTTACTTGAACCGGAAGTCGTTCGAGGTCCGCCATCTTTAAGGCCGTCTCATGTCTCTTATTCCTTCCAGTAAGGAGTTAGCATTAGGAGTTAGGAGAGATCTGTTAGGTGCATACCTGTGAAGTTTTGGATTTGAAAATAAGGGAAATTTTTCGGCACCCGCCTTGTTGTAAAAATCAACCAGCCACCCTCCTCCCCTGAAAAGTCCCTCCATAAGTAAAGAATACTGTCCCTAAAGTGCAGTGAGGTTTGTGGGCCTGCCACAATGACAGAAATGTGAACAGCTCGGCTGTCCAGGTACTACTGGGCAGTCATGACACCAAAGAAAGAGGAAATTACAGGACCTGGACTTCTGTCGCCGGTAAGCTCTTATCTTGCATCGCAGAGCACTATGAGCCTCCGTTGTATTCCTGTCTGTGACTGGCAAGTTGTTTGTTTTTTTTTGAGGGCGCTCGTGTGCCCTCACATAGATTGCGCCCTGGGCGGTCGCCCACATTGCCCATAGCAAAACCCGTCCCTGGGTGTACAGGAAAACTAAAATAACCACTTATCAACCAGACGCGCTGTCGACACCAACCTCGCGACAACTGCCACCCAGGCTACTGCAGGTGGCAGTTCTCGCGAGGCTAGTGACAGAGTTCAGTTTGGAGAGGCAGAGGAACGTTTTGGGTTTTTTTTTAAATTATATTATAATACGGGAGATTTACAGGAAAATATTAATACGGGAGGACGGCGGGAAAAGGGGGTAAAATACGGTAGTTTCCCGGTCAAAACGGGAGACTTGACAGGTATGGTTAGGTGCTGTGAGTAAGGTAACACGAGAGTTTCCTAACAGGAAGTCTTTTTCAGCTTGAGGCCCTGGCATATAAATACCCGCCCCCTACATCTGTGAGTAGGTGATCATCAGGAAAGGACATCGTTTTACAAACAAAACAAAATGTCTTTGCTGTATGGTAATGACGCTGAATGGGCCATACAAAAAATTGCAGTGTATGTGGCAAAATTTCGGTTGGCCCCACCAAATCTCACTCCAAGGTTTTTTGAAAAGTTGGCAGCCTTGTGTGTGTGTGTGTGTGTGTACACAAGGTCCAACGTTAAGGTTTTTTCCTTCTCAAATCTACTTGCCCAATCTAAAGTCTTACTTGCCCTGCCTAAGAGGTTCCTTTTCTGGCTATGTGGTGCATATTTTCACTCATGACATATCTTACGTCTTATGTGCTGTTGCCAATGGAGGCAGCAGCACACTGTAACTGGCCTGGCACTGTTTTCCTCCTCCTCCTCACTCTTATGACTGGCAATATCCTGTTCCTCTGCATCACCTCCATGACTGACTCTGGCCTTGTCAGCTAATAATAACAAAACACACACACACACACACACACACACACACACACACACAGTAAATGAATTACTCACTTTAATGTATTTTTCTTAAGCTGGTAAAAATGGCTATATATTAATGTAGAAACAGAACAGGAAAACAGGATGTATAGCCTATATATTCAAATATTATCTTTTTAACTTTGAACACAGACTCTCTCCTGAAATATGTTTTCTTTTGCAATAAAGACATTTGTACGTTTTTCTGGTCAGCCAGTATGGATTTTATTCTTAACTGATAAAGCAGATTAATGATTTATGCACCTATGGTGTAACATTGGTGATAGGCTACCTTTAATGTTCTGTGTGCTCTGAACACATCCAAAAACACAAACTAGAGCTCTCAATGAGCCTGAAAATTACAACCCACCCGACCCGGCCTGCTGGTTTTTAAGCCCAGACCCGACGCAGCCGACACACCAGCATTAGCCCAATTGTCTGCGCAAAAAAAAGGAAGCCTGAGGCCCGACCCGGCCCGAGTCATTTGCATAGTTTTTCAGCCCGGACGTTCCGACTACCCCGCCGGTTCGGCCTGGAACAGACCGGCCATTCGGGAATACTCCCGAACCGCGCTATGGCCAGCCCACCCCTGTGTGTCTGTCTGAGGAGTGTCAGTACGTTAATGCTGTTTGTCATGTTAATGTTAAAAAAACAGAACAGTGAAATTTGTTCTCCGCATTTGACCCATCCCCTGAGGGAGCGGTGAGCAGCAGCGGTGCAGCACTCGGGAATCATGTGGTGATCTAACCCCCCCAATTCCAACCCCTGATGCTGAGTGCCAAGCAGGGAGGCGATGGGTCCCATTTTTATAGTCTTTGGTATGACCCGGCCAGGGTTGAACCCACGACCTCCCAGTCTCAGGGCGGACACTCTACCACTAGGCCACAAAACAAGCAGACGTGGCAAGTGTTCGTTGTGTATTTTCCTCAGCAATCTCTCTGCTGTAACGTTACCTCCATGTTGAGTAACATTAGCCTACAACCCAAGCATGGTAAATAAGGCTAAAATGCAAATGTTGCTGTGGTTATGTTATGGATAGTCCGCCATGATCAGCAGTCGCCTTATTTCAATAAACCTGTTGTTTTGATGACGGGAGTAACTGCACTAAACATACACGGTTTGAAATCACTCTGTGATGCCTGAACATAAGACTTTCACATTAGAATGTCCGTTCTGCCTTAGCTGAGGCTTGAACTCACAACTTCTGAGACTGATGTCTGTTTTCTATCTCACTGAGCTAATTGGCAAGTGACAGTTCATGTGTGGCTTCACAAATTGACTAAGCCAAGCATCAGGGTGCCAGACAGTAGCCATCCATGCCATGGAAAAGCAAATTTCAAAGTGAAAGTTCCAAAGCTGTAGCACATATGGTTGATTTGTTATGAATTTTCAAAGTTTTGAAATTTAGAGGCTTGCTGTAGCGCCACCATCAGGACTATTGTCTTGTGTTTCCAGTTGAGGACATCTGGCATGGGACTGGACCTTTATGAAAAGTTTGGATAGATTTCTCATATGGAGATGTTGCACGAGCTGAGGCTTGAACTCACAATCTTCAACACCAAGAACCATCCTCTATCTCACTGAGCTAACTGGCAAACAGAAACATCACATGTAGCTTCACAAATTGACTAAGCCAGTCACCTGTGTGCAAGACAGCATCTGTTAGTGTGTAAAGGCAGATTTCAAATGGCTGTCAAAAATTCAGTTAAGACAAAAATCCGAAAATACACAAATTGTATCTAGACAGCATGGAGATGTTGGTAATTTGTTTTTAACAATGATTTAATGGCTCCATAAGTGAAAAACTGATGTTTAAAAATGCCATTTTTGCATTGACTCCAATTGTTGGCATGAGTGCAAAATTCAAAATGCTGTAAAAAATTCAGTTTTTCAGATAAAATTCTGATATTTTCCAAACATCATCTACCATGACTCAAAAATTTTGTCATTTTTTTCATGAACATTGAAAATGTATTTAGCAAGAATTTGCAAGCATATGTTTACAGTACCATTTACAGTCAAACATTTTGATGCACTGTAGGCTCAATTTTTGATAAATCAAAAATCTGTGTGGATCGTTTGTGTAGGTATGTTTGTGTGTGGTTGATTTGTTGTGAATTTTCAAAATTTTGAAATTTAGAGGCTTGCTGTAGCGCCACCATCAGGACTATTGGCCTGTTTTTGCAGCTGTGGCAATCTGGCATGGGACTGGACCTTTGTGCAAAGTTTGGTCATTTTACGTGCATGGGAAGTA